>JXSR01S030681.1:11058-25158 GCA_000969725.1 Ophiothrix spiculata | reverse complement strand
ATGGTTGACTGTAGCGAGAGTATGGTATCTTCCACCATCGGTGTTAACGGATGTCCTGGCTGATGAGACATGCTTCCCTGGCTAAATCTTTTCTTTATCATTTCTGTAGGTATTGCTATGGTTGACCGTGGTGAGAGTATGGTATCTTCCACCATCGCTGTTGACAGGCGTCCTGGCTGATGAGACATGCTTCTCTGGCTAAATCTTTTCTTTATCATTTCTGTAGGTATTGCTATGGTTGACCGTGGTGAGAGTATGGTATCTTCCACCATCGGTGTTAACGGATGTCCTGGCTGATGAGACATGCTTCCCTGGCTTAATCTTTTCTTTATCATTTCTGTAGGTATTGCTATGGTTGACCGTGGTGAGAGTATGGTATCTTCCACCAAGGCTGTTAACGGACGTCCTGGCTGATGAGACATGCTTCCCTGGCTAAATCTTTTCTTGATCATTTCTGTAGGTATTGCTATGGTTGACTGTAGTGAGAGTATGGTATCTTCCACCATCGCTGTTAACGGACGTCCTGGCTGATGAGACATGCTTCCCTGGCTAAATCTTTTCTTGATCATTTTTGTAGGTATTGCTATGGTTGGCTGTGGTCAGAGTATGGTATCTTCCACCATCGGTGTTGACGGACGTTCTGGGTGATGATACATGCTTCCCTGGCTAAATCTTTTCTTTATCTTTTCTTTAAGTATTGCTATGGTTGACTGTAGCGAGAGTATGGTATCTTCCACCATCGGTGTTAACGGATGTCCTGGCTGATGAGACATGCTTCCCTGGCTAAATCTTTTCTTGATCATTTCTGTAGGTATTACTATGGTTGACTGTGGTGAGAGTATGGTATCTTCCACCATCGGTGTTGACGGACGTCCTAGCTGATGAGACATGCTTCCCTGACTAGCTCTTTTCTTTATCATTTCTGTAGGTATTACTATGGTTGACTGTGGTGAGAGTATGGTATCTTCCACCATCGCTGTTGACGGACGTTCTGGCTGATGAGACATGCTTCCCTGGCTAAATCTTTTCTTGATCATTTCTGTAGGTATTGCTATGGTTGACCGTGGTGAGAGTATGGTATCTTCCACCATCGGTGTTGACGGACGTCCTGGCTGATGAGACCTGCTTCCCTGACTAAATCTTTTCTTGATCATTTCTGTAGGTATTGCTATGGTTGACTGTGGTGAGAGTATGAAGCAGCTTTCAGACATCAAAGATAACTTAGATTTTAATGTGAAACAGAACTTCTTAGATCCATTACAACATCTCAAAGACAAAGATCTCAGAGAAGTCACGGTATGTATTGTACTCAAATCTGACTGGAAGGTATAAGACTTAACATGTGTGACAGTATCTAGATTTGAAGTTTAGACTTATGCATGTCTATTAAACAGAATTTGGATTGAAGCTTATTTAGATTCAGAACAGAACTTCTTAGATCAATTACAACGTCTCAAAGACAAAGATCTCAAAGAAGTCACGGTATGTATTGTACTCAAATCTGACATGGATTCAAGGAATTGAAACTTAAACTGTAATGTGAAATAGGACGTCTTAAAAATAAAGAAAGATATTGATCTAATCTTAAATCCAACATCTCATAGAGAAAGGCCTTACAAGCCTGCACCATTTTGTTAGCTGCAAAAGAATTTAAAAAGGTGCTTCAGTGCTGGAAGCTAACATATCATAATCATCCCTGGCCTGGAAAAGTACAAAATTAAAATTGATTACAATATATGAAAAATATGAAAAGAACTATTTTGTGGCATATCTCCTGATATTTCCAGCTTTTGCTATAAAAATTCAAGTTTACTGAGTGATAAATTTGTTACCCCTGTATGTTCTCATATTATACAAAAAATATTGATGGTTCATATTGCATGAACAAAGAGGTGATTACAAATAGTGTTGTTAACCCAGGTGCATTGAGGAGCTGTTTGAAATATCACATAAATCCCAACCAAGTAATTTATCCCAATTTGACCACTTATTGAGAAACTCTAATTTGAGGCAACATAGCAATGTGATGAGTCATATTTAGGTGTGATGTATCTCATAAATTGTGAGCATAACCTCTGGCACCTGTCGATATTCACTGAATATTAATGTATGGGTTTTTTTTTTTTAAGATTAAGTTTCAAGATTTGAAAATCATTAAAAATATTCTTTAGCTCAATTAAAAAAAATATATAGCTTTTTATTTATTTACCTGGCATGATTTCATGGTTAATTAATCTAGACATATTTATTTAATTTTTGACTTGCAATTCCAAGCAGAAAGTACATGTTGTATTACCATGTGCTAATGTAATGTTTACAGCTGCTGGCTATAATATGCAAGTGACATGTGAATCAATAGCTTTGCATAACTGATTTTCTCATTTTTTCTTTTTTAATTCAATTTAATTATTATTTTTTTGAATGTTTGCAAATTTTGCAATGATTGAAACAAAAGGCAATGACAAGTTACCAGGTACCAAATGAACATGTGACATGACCAAGGGGCAGCAGTGAAAGCAGTCATGTCAGAAATTTTCAATGTTAATTTTATGGTATGGCTTAATCGTGTATTAGAAATGAGACATTTCAATCCAACCCCATCATAAACGGTCATTTGGTTATAAAGTGACTGAAGCTAAGATTCCTTTTATCTGTTTGCGGCACGGTTGCGGTGCATTTTACACTGTATGTAAGGGTACTGGTAGTGGTATAATTTATAGCACACGATTGAATGGAGATGAATGGTATCAGGTTGAAAGCTGAGATTCAATTTTGTCCGTCCGTTTTTAATGCGTTTTCAGTTCAGCTTCTTCTCTAATTGAAAAGTTTTTGCATGACCAAAACGCATTCAAAACGGATGAATCGCTCAAGGGACCGATTCAAATAAACGCATGGGTTTCCGGATAGCCGCACCGCAAACGGACCGAATAAAAGGAATCACTCTCGTTGAAAACCATTATATCGATTCAAAACATACCGCATGCGAAACGCATGCAGAATCGCATTGAAAACGGACGGTCAAAATTGAATCTCAGCTTCAACCTGATCCTATTCAATCATATATGCTTTAAATTATACAACTACTAGTACCCTTACAGTGCAAAACGCATAGCAACCGCACCACAAACGGATAAAAGGAATCTTAGCTTTAGTCAGGCTTCCAGTATCCGACAGTTCAAGATACAGATAAAAACATAACAAAACTTATCCCAATCTGAATTTTCCAACCAACTGCTTGGATAGATATATTTAGCTCTACATGTAGTAATCATATGATATAAAATTATGATATTTAGTCAGTTCCCAAGCCAAGTATATTTTGCTGTACTTGAGCTGAACACACTCAGTGGACCAATGCTTCAGGGTTTACGGCACAAAATAGCCTGCCTATTCTTTTACATGTAAAAGTAAGGGCGAAAATCGTCATTTTTTAGCCAAATTATTGAATAGCTCCACTTCTCACCTTATTTTTCTACTAGAATATGATATATCTGATCAGATAAGATGCATTTTTAAAGGGGTTTATCGGCTTGATTTCGCGGGAGCCCATCCTGGAATGCTGTCTGCCAATTCCGCCATATTTGTTCAGTGCTTCCAGTACGTCTGAGGGTGGAATAAAAAGTAAAATTATTAAAAGTTGATCAAATCATGGAATATGTGCATTGTTTGTGATTGGATGCCAAGAAAATAATTTAGACAAAATATTTATCCAAAAAATTGGACCAACCCATGGTGATTTTTATTGTTTTTCACACTTATTTTAGGAACTACCAACAGTGGTTTGTTCAGGCTGAGTTCAAAACACTTAGGGTTGGGCGATATTATTTTGTGAAGTACATCCTTCAAGGCAGCATGTTTTCGTGCATTGAACAAGGGTCGTTTAATAAATTCAAAGTACTTTTATTTGGCCTGCTGGCTGTTTGTAGGGAACCTGTGGTCACTGTTTTTGCATAATATGAATAATTCAAAATATCTTTGCTTAGAATATATTCTTTGGGTTTTTTGAAGATCTTTTCATGTAATTTGTGTTAAACTGTAGATTAACTTTAAAAGAATGAAAAATTTCAATAAGGGCATGCATATTTGCCATTTTGTCACCCTATTTGAAATTAAATGGTACATTGGGTGTTACTATTGATGAAAACTATAAACTTGAAGTTGGAGTTTTCATGTTCAGGTACTCTTCAAATCAATTACCTGAAAGCTTCAAATGTTTCTTCTCAAAAAATAGTGATTCACATGAGTATTACACCAGAAATGGAAACGATTTTACTCTTACTAGAAACAAAAAGGTCTTTTCAGATCAATCCATCAAAACTTGCGGTCCTATTCTTTGGAAAAGTATTGATCAGAAAATAAAACAATCAAATTCTACAAAACACTTCCGTAATCAGCTTAAGCGTCAATTGTTATCAAATTATTGCTAATACCTCGTTTGGAGCAAATTGGTTTTTGTATAGGTCATTTGTGTTCTGTTTTTGTTACTGTTTGATTTAAATGTGCTTCATTAAGGGTTGTGATTACTTCTGGCCTTCCTGGCCTTTTGATCACATCCTTCATAATATTGTGTTTATATTGTTATATGTATTTTTAAATTTTTGTATATTTTGTACATGATTTTATGAAAAATAAAACTGATTGAATTGAATTGAATTGAATGTTCACTGATTTCAGGCATTATAATGGTAGATTTTACAGCACCACAGAAAGAAGCTCGAGGGCAGACGTCTTGATTATGACTGCAAAAAGAGGAAACAAATGAAAGGTATGAGGTCAAAGGTTGAAATAATTCTATGGGGTCAAAGGTTAATATGAATTATGCAGTACCACAGAAAGAAGCTCGAGGGCAGACGTCTTGACTATGATTGCAAGAAGAGGAAACAAATGAAAGGTATGAGGTCAAAGGTTAACATAATTCTATGGGGTCAAAGGTTAATATGAATTATGCAGCACCACTGAAAGATGCTTGAGGGCAGACATCTTGACAATGACTGCAAGAAGAGGAAACAGATGAAAGGTATGGGGTCAAAGGTTAACATAATTCTATGGGGTCAAAGGTTAAAATAATTATGTAGCACCGCAGAAAGAAGTTTATAGACAGATGTGTAACTCCTACTCCCATCTTTTCTGACAAGAAGGAAACAAATGAAAGGTATTAGGTTAAATGTCAAAGGTTAATTATTATTAATAATGTAGCACCACAGAAAGAGGCTTGATAGCAGATGTCTTGACTCTGACTGTAAAAAAAGTGACAAACGAAAAGTATGAGATACCAAAGTTTAATGAAGTATTTACAACTTGATAAAATAATTGATCAAAAGATTACAATCATGGAAATATAAACCAGATCTGCTATGAATTTAGTCAAAGTAGATGTATTTAGCTCTTGTACAGAAACATATATGAGAATTAAAGAGAGGTGTGTTTTGTGATAAAACAAGGAAGTGTCTACTTTCACTATTTTTCATAACGTTTGACATTAAACAAACACTTCAATGAAAGTGAAATTATCATTTTTGTATATATAAGACCCAGTATTTTGATAGTCTTGGTATTGTTAAAAGTATTTTAAAACATCTTTGTGAGAAAAATGATCGTTTTTTGCGAAGATTTAATAAACAATCAGGTAATATGACTATTCTGCTTTTCCAGCTCGTAAAAAGCACAAAGACAGGGATGACACAGAAGGTAATTTGTGCTGCACCATTTTTTGAAACTGACACTGTTTTTTGAAACTGACACTGTTTTTGAAACTGACACTGTTTTTTGAAACTGACACTGTTTTTGAAACTGACACAGTTTTATTTGATTTCTTTACAAAACATGTTCTTTACTTATATGCCTTTATCGTATCATGATAGGTTTATGCACTCCAAATCTTCATCACCTGAGGATGATTTTGGAAAAGTCTTCTGCAGAGGGCCTAAAAAGTAATTGGTTGATTTGCATAACATACAAATTAAACTATGGTGTAAATAGGGTTGGTAGGTTTTCTGCAAAAGCACCCATGCTCGGGCCCATGCTAAACTAAGATCAACACCAAATAGGCGGGCCTCTTCACATCATGAATTGATACAGATAAGGGTGTGCGTAGCTGAACACAGCACAACTGCAGGAGATGCAGCGGCGCATTATACATGTAACTCACGCATCAGTATCTATGACGCGCGTGTAAGTGAGATGATGTTTACTTGCAGATGAAGAAAAGCCTCATAATTCCCGCTTATTTAGTGTTGATCAAATTATAGTTTTGGTGCTTTTTCAAAAGGTACCATATTCATGAAATTTGAGTGCTTTTTTCTGACCCTATTTTTCCTATTTGTCAAGAAAAATCGGGTTGGTCACACTGATCAAATATTTTCTAGACCTAGTTTGAATTTTAAATGAATCATTGAGCACTTCCATTGGACATTGGTACACCCTCTGTGAAATGTGCAATCCAAATCTTACACAGAGGGTACATTGATTTCTAATATGATTGTTTAGTTATTCAGTTCATTTGGAGTTTGTACTTCTCTGTTGAAGACTTTCCTAACTCATCCATGGTGGGAGTGTGATTTTTAAGTGGATTAGCCTGATGGATTCAGACAATCCGAAATCAAATGAAGGCATTTTCCTTGCTAAACGATTAGGGTTTGGTGTAGCGGTACTTGACTTTTATTCATACACTCCGCGTGCCATCTAGCCAATCAGAACGCAAAAATATAAAGTACGCGGAGTGCAGTGGATCTTCACAATGCACTGCGCTTATTGCGTCCAGGTTTGTGTGGCAGGCGTTTAGTGCGTATGAATGTTTCATTGTTTTTGTCGGGTGATGATTTATATAATTTAGAAAAGATTTGGACATTGATGTTCATAAGGCTTAATTTCTTTCCTCAAAAGATACAATATTATTTTCCTGTGGTGTATGAATTAGATTAATAAATTTGCATCCCATTGTGCTCGTAAAATGAGACAAAATCAATGCACTTGCGGTAAATTTTGATAACTGTCCCATGCACTCGGCCCCTACGGGCCTTGTGAATTGGCCCATCAAAATTGACCGCGGGTGCATTGATTTTGTCTCATTTCACTCACGCATTTATTAATCTATAATCACTGCTATCTTGGTTCCATATGCAGTTGAGATTGTGAAGGCCTTTTCCTTATGTGGAGAGGGAGATAGTTTGGTGCACTACTATTTCACTCCAACTTTCATCAAAGCTGCCTATTCCAATACCTAGTTAAAGAAATAATTGTTTGTGTGGATGGGATGGTTTGTTTTGCGAAAGGCATCGTCCGTACTCTTATGGTGTCCCACAGGTCAAATTGCTAGAATTTTTACAGTATTAAACACACCTAAACAAACAATGCAACTTCTGTAGGCTGCAGCTTAATCAGCACCAATTTATAACATTGAAACAAACATACGATCATCGAAATCCCCTACCCCAAGGCAATGAGGATAAAGTGCCTTGCCCAAGGACACAACACGTTGACACAAGCAGGGCTCGAAACACACAAATTATAGATTTCGAGATGGGCGCCTAATCCACTCGTCTGCATTTGCTCGTAGTAGGTTAGGTTGAGGATGAGGATAGGTTGGTATAGGGGTACTTCCTAAAATGTTATCCTTAACTACCAGAGTTTGATTTCAGTTAAGATGAAATCACTGTTTTGTATAAGCATTTTCCTTATGAATTGATGAGTTAATGTACTTGTACTTCCTTGCTGCTAACCGGTCAGGGTTCAGTTCAGTTGAGATGCAATTACTGCTTGTGAAGCCATTTATTTCCTTATGCCAGGATAATTTTAGTTGGCCTCGACCACTCTGACACAGTCAAGTTACAGGATCACTCTGCCTGAAGAATTGATTCACAATACCTGTTGTTATTTAGGCTTGGCGTCCAAACACATTCGCTCGTCCGAGTGACATTCACTCCCCTCAGAGAAGATCGCTCCGAATATTCCTGTGTTTGTTTATTCAATAATAATAGCACTACAACATAAGTAGCATTCGCTTTCATCGATTGAAACGATGATCGCATAATGATAGCCACATTCGCTCTTCATTTTAGCGAATAAGTCAGAGCGAATATCAAGAGCAAATGTCACTCGGCCGAGCGAATGTCTTTTTACGCCAAGCCTTAGGGAGTGTTTGTTATGTTTTAAAATAACGATTGAGCACCATAGGTTTGCAGACTGCTGTGATTGTGTGTACACACTTAAACAACATCTTGATTTCGGCATGTGAGTGCAGGAAAGTTGTATCTGCAATGGCTGCCATATGTATATTTATTTAACACACGGACACTAGAATGCAAAAATATCTTTAAATGTCTCTCTCATATGTCAGTGGCTCTTGAAGTGGTTCTTTGGATGATGCTGTCACCTGAAGAACCATTTCTAGTGCCACTGACCTAAGACTGCATGGATATTGTAGAGTGTGCAATACAAATTTATGACAAATGGCAGCTATTGTGGATACGACTTTCTTACACTCGCATTAATTATGTTGGAAGCATTCGTTGCATATTAAACTGTAAGTTATTGACTTATAATATTCATGTTGATGCTAAAATATAATTAGGAATAAATTGGATATTTATTAACAGTTTTTTTTTTTTCAAGACACAAGCTGGATCCATTCTTTTTCAAAAGAGACTGTGCAATATAACTTGGAATCCAGGGGCCAATTTTACAAATATAGTTTTTGCGATGATTTGCAAAGATTCCAGGAAACTAAAAATCTAAAATTTATACCTTGACAAAAATAAACAACATCTTTGTGAATGAGGCTATCAGGGTTGTCACTATGCCGGGCAGTGGCGGGCGGGACCACCCAGCACTCTTTAATTTCCACCCAGCTCTCAGGTTGATATTGAGTCAAAATACCGGGCACTCAAGACTCAAAAGTTCAAAAATCAATGAAGAATCAATAGAAAAATGAACATTTATTATCAAAATTTATATTTTCTTACTATTTCACATAAATTTTACCCAGCACTCAAAGTTACCTGGTGACAACCCTGGAGGCTATTGCAAATTTTGCGATTATACCATGGCATAATTCTTGCGTTTCCATTGAAGAGGTCAGTCTGTCATTACTCAGCCAATTTCACATGTTTTATTCATCGTAAAAATAATACCTTCCATCACTGCAAATTGGAAGAACATTGCATTTGAGCTGTCATAATTAATATGATAATGCATAGAGCTGTGGTGAAGCTTAGACCTGTATATTCAATCAATCAATAGATCGATTGATTGATCAGTCAGCCAGTCAGTCAGTTAGTCAATCAATCAATCAATCAAACTAAGCTTTGAAAACTATTGAAACTAAGCTTTGAAAGTGTAAACAAGGATACAGATATGTCATATCATAAAGTTGCATTAAGTCAACATATTTATGGTGGTTTCAACTATATATATTTTTAGATATGCATAAACATCTGCAATTATCCATTGCAAACAAAACCATTGCAATAAACTTTTTCAATGCAAAGTTTTAGTGAAATCGGTTTTTGAAAATCAATCACAAAACTACAATGATCTTCTGGTTTTGCAATGAAGTTTGTGTTTGTTATATTTAAAAAAAAAAACGAAATGCGTATGTGTAACATGAAACAAATTTATTTCTTTTTAAAAATTCTCCTCTGCTTAAGGAGAACTTGTTTTACCTTGCTGAAGAAGTTCTCAAGTTGATTTTTAAAACATTTAAAGCAAGTACAAGTGCTTGTTATTAAGTAAAATAATAAATAAATGTATACTAGCTTTATTGTAATGTAAAACATCTCTCCCACTAGTACTCCTCTTGAGAGTTGCAGGAATGCTTTTTAATACTCTTTAGGAAATATTTCATTTGACTGGAATCAAACATATATTGATCGTGAAATAAAACATTGAATTCTGTATATCTCAATCATGATGAACACTGTACAAAGATATGTTTTGTATCAATTACAGCATTTTGTTATCAAAATCTTCATTGTAATATGTAAATATGTGACCCGTCATATCGAAAGGTACCTAAAGGGTCCCAAAATGAAAATTTATTTGTTGGTCTCATCTGAAATATTATTTTTTCAGCTTTAAAATGACACCTTGCCTTTGGTTATTGAATGTTCGACTGCAAAGTAAAATCCAAATTGGTAAAGTGGATATGGCTGATTCAGAAAACTATAGTTCTGAGAAAATTGAGTTTTAAAAATCAAAATTAATCAATTAATTTTGATTTTAAAAATACACCCAATTTTTGAACTTGTGTTCATTTTTAATGGATTGACTGCCTCACCTGTTTCAGAAATTACACAACAATCATTTTTATCAATTTAATAATTTCACCATCTCACATTTTATTTTGCTTTCACCAGGCTTGTGCTGCCATCTTTATATTCTTACCATCTAACTCTGACTTTTTTTATTTTAGATATGACACATTTAGGTTCATATGTTCAAAGGAGGTTTAAGAGTTAGACCAGTAGGTAGACCTGGTTTAAGTCAAATTTTGTATCATAGGTAACTATATTTTCCTTGACCAATATTGTCATATTTTGTATTGTTTGTAAGATTTATAGTTGAATTATGAAAGCTGTTGCAGTTCAAAAATGCTACCAAAGGTCCTTTTTTGGCAGTGGTAAATTTGACCTGGGCCCCGTTTCATAAAGATTTGAATCAAGCGTACGTTTGATTTATCAAGCGTAAAATAGGTTTAAATAACTTTAAACCCATTCTAACTCTTTTGTGCATACGGACCTTAGGACCTTAGGGTTGTAACCAGGATCTTTTTGTGGGTGGATGGAGTGGCTTTGGGTTGCTCTATACAGGAGCCATTCTCTTGGGACTTTGATTGAGATTTTTGATCTTCTGTATAAGTGGTATATTTCACACTATTTTTTGTGCTCTATACGCTCTATCTAGCGCAAAAATAAATGTACCATAATATCCATCTTCTCTCAACTTTTTTTTAATTGACATATTTGGCGTTGCGTTTTGAAATCAACCTAGGACAGAGCATCATTCCAGGGGTATGTCAGTGTCAGCTTGCTTTACAAATATTCAGCTTTAGGTTAGGGCAATAATTAGAAAACTTTAAAAAAAACAAGTTTAATTTAAAAGTTAACTTTGATGCCTTATGCATTTTAAAATGCCTTCAATCAAAATTAAACTTAAACTTTTGGTTATTGTACTGCTAAGAATTTGAAACCAGTTTGAGAATGTATTAAAGGTATACTGCCATTAGGCCATATCTGCAGATTGACAATCCCAAGAACAAAAGATTTCAATAACTGATGGTACTTTTCAAAGTGATCTACTTCTTCGGATTTTTATATGCAGTTATGGCCTTTGGCTTATAATCAACAAAAAATATTTATCTTGGATTTGGTTATGGCTATTTGAGACTTTTAAAACTGATTTTATAAGTTGGTTTTACTTTTTTGGCTCCAGCTCACATAACACAAATTGTCATGTGAGTGCAAGAAAGTGGTATCTGCAACGGCTGCCGTATAAACTGTGTTTCCAATATGTCATTGGCTCTTGAAGTGGTTCTTCAGGTGACACCAGTGTTCCCGCTAAGGCCGTATGTCGCGAAATTGGCGCAGAAGCTCAAAAAATTGACGCAAGGGGTTCCCAAAACAAAAAGTCAAAAATAGTTTTTTTGTTTATACGCAACATTCTTTTATTTCAGTTTTATTCAGATTATATTCAAAATTACTTTCATTTTTGAGGTGATCTTTATGAAATTGGCAATGGCGAGATGTATTTTTTTCTTTTATGTCGCTTTTGGCGCAAAGTCCAAATTTTTAGCGGAAACACTGGGTGACACCATCATCTGAAGAACCATTTCAATAGTCAGTGACTCAAGATTGGATATTTTACAGTGCTTAATGCAAATATTTGAAAATGGCAACTTCCAATTTTCTTCCAGCTCATGACACAGATATGACAAAAACAAATGAAGCTGCTGCAATACTACTTATTCTTTTCCATCGCTCATCTTGATTTTGTTGTATTTATGTATTTTTCTTTCTCTCTGTTTTTTCTGACATGTGCTTCTACAACTCGCCATATTTGACTATGCAGGAGGTAATGATATCATAATGCACTTTTGACCAATTGCAATGCTTGTCTCAAACATTTTGACCAATTACAATGCATCTCTAAATATTTAAATCCCTGATCATATCTTTGCACAGTAAAGAAGGGAAAAGGTGTGGGAAAATAATGGTGAGATAAACGTATTTATATCTTTACAAAAATACAAATACCGAGCATTGGTTTAGCAGAAAGGGGTACCAGCATAAATATGAAACCATAAGCACAAAAACATTTTACTATATTTTTCCTTTTTAGGTGAAACATGGTAAACTAATCTCTTTCTAATATAAATGTACACAATTTATAATGATGCACTTGAAATTAAGGTATAAATAACCTGTACATTTTCTATAAAGCTGCTGGAAAATTTTGTTGAACAAACAAGTTGTTTTAGAGTTGCCAAAAACTTGCATGAATGTGTCACACCATTAACCATTTACTGTGAACGAGCCAAATTCAGTAAAAATCATTTTAACTGCAGGTTAAAATATAAACATTCAAAGGCTGTGTTGTTTGTTGAGATTTTGTGTGCAGATTTGCAATATTTATGCTTTTCTTCAAAACACCTGTAAAGTTTCATTTTCTACATTTTCTAACAACTATCAACAGAGGAACATTAAACTTTAATTGGGAGCAGGAAGCTGAGGTCCAGACACTATTTGTCACTTTTGGCAGCAATTATTTCTTTACAAATTCCCTTCATGTCTGTATGGAGACTTTTGTGGGTCAAGTCTTTTTTTAAACGAATTGACTAATTAGTCAATTGAAATAAATAAGTACCATAGTAAATATAAATGACAATATGCTGGGATTTTTACCATCTTTACAATGAGCAAAGATAAGATCAAATTGGATTTGAATCTTCCTTTTGGTGACCTCTGTTGCATGTCTAACATTGCATGGAATAACATATATGTCTAATCCTTAATAGATTTACATTCATTTCAATGCTGCCTTGCTATTGGCTACATTATTGAGTATGTTTTGTCATCAGCCAACGACAATAACCGTAAGAGATCCCTGAGCATGACAAAGCTGCCTTGTTATTGGCTATATTATTGAGCATGTCTTATTATCAGCCAATGACAACTGCTGTAAGAGATCTACCTGATCATTTATGTTAAAGCCCCCTTGTTATTGGCTACGTTATTTGGGCACGTCTTATCAGCCAATGACAATTGCCATTAGCTACCTGACAAAAAGAACTCGTTTTGGAATTGGCACTCCTTTTGGTACTCACTTTACCACTTTATTTAGTACTCATTTTGGAAAACAAGTACTAAAACAAGTGAAAAGTGAGTAGTAAAACTAATGCTCGTTTCAAAATGAGTGCCTTTAATTTTACAGTGTGAGCATTTATATCAAATACACCAAATTGGCTACAATATTGAGCATGTCTCATTTATTAGCCAATGACAATTGTTGTTAGAGATCTACCTGAGTATTCATATCAGAGCTACCTTGTTGTTGGCTACAATTTTGTGCATGTCTTATCAGCCAATGACAATTGCAGTTAGAGATGTACCTGAGCATTCATGTCATTTCCACCCTGTTATTGGCTACAATACTGAGCATTATCAACCTGAGAGATCTACCTGAGTATTTATGCCAAAGCCACCATGTTATTTGGCTAGGCCACAATATTGAGCATTTCTTATATCAGCCAGTGACAATTGCCGTTAGAGATGTACCTGACCATTCATGTCAAAGCAACCTTGTTATTGGCTACAATATTGAGCATGTCTTATTATCAGCCAATGAAAATTGCTGTCAGATGGCCCATATGAGTTGCATTATTTTAAAACTCATGAAATTCTTGCATGGCTGTTTCACTTGAATACTGCATAGAATGTAAACATTTTGTCTTATCAAACAAAATTTATAGGGTGATCCCTAAAATAACACAGTTAAGGCCATGTTTTAATTCTTAATAACTACCAAATGTTTGATTCATTTTATCTAATAATCTAATATATGACTCCAATGTATTTTTTAATGAAAACGGAGGCTTGGTGATGAAAA
>JXSR01S030680.1:80894-92463 GCA_000969725.1 Ophiothrix spiculata | reverse complement strand
GGGTCTTATTTGCTTGTTTGTAATTTGAATGCGTCTTACTTGTAAAAAAGCATTGTTATGAATATTTTAACTCTAATACACGTATGTTAGTATATTATTACATCACTAGTAACAATATTTAAGAATGGTATTTGAAAGCGGGTTAGCGCAGCGGTATTTCCCTCATTTTGAACCACTGGGTCCCGGTGTAATGAAATACAGGGTCCGTGTAACTGAGTGTCCTAGCTACTTTTTAATTGGGTAGAACGTACTTGTACATGTGCGATCAAAAAATTATTGATTGCGACTTGTTTCGTGTATACTTCCATTAGACCCAGACTCCTGGGTATGGGAGACACTCAGTCTCATTACACCGTCTCATTGCATTTGGTTTTCAGTCCATGCTCACTTCGGCAAGTTCTTCTTCAGGTACTCCGGTCTTCTCTTGCATCCAAAACTGATTTAATGAAAGAAAGATCATGGACTCATATGGAAATACGCTTCAGTAGATGCTTTCTTGGGTTAATCCTTGGCGATTACCCTATAGAATTCTTTCTTTATTGACCTTATTCAAGGCGCACCATTAATGACAGAATGTATTTCCGGTATGTCTGAAGATGAAAAATTACTGGCAAATATTTCTATTAATGTAATATTGCGTATTATGGTCCAATGAATAATCCACTTCTAGTTGGTTATTTAAAATATGTATATATTTGAGGTCAAAATATATTTATAGAGTGGAATAATAAGTTAATTTGATTTATTAAAGGACGGACTGGTTGTGTTTTATTTCTGAACAATTAGGTTGTAATTTTGGTACTTACGTCTCGATACGAGAAAGCAAATCTTGTGTTTTCAAAATTGCATACACAATCCAACATAATTTCTCAAAAATTCATATAAAGAATTTGAGATTAAGATTGAGATAAATACAGCAAGAACTGCCTGTAACGAATGGTTTATATTATAAAACAAAATGTATGTTATATAGGTCATCTCCTTTATTCTTGTGAAAAAGATCACATAAAAAAGAAAGTTTTAGTCTTTCAAGATATTGGTTTGAACGAGATATCATTTTTAGAATCATTGTCAACTCTATTACCAGGAAAGGCTACTCAAACAGCATTGATAAAACAAAGACACATTATACGGGAATTACAACGGGTCTTGAATTATTGTATATAAAATCTCCAGTGACCTGCTTCCTAAATCTCACTTGAGAAGTAACATGATCTCTATACAAGTTTCAGTTGGCTAAAATCAGAGTATGGTGTCTGAATTAGGTCGAGTGTGATAGGGTTTAGAATGGATAACCAAATTGAGTTATATCATTTAGAATCGATATTCCGGGTATGATATGCGAAATGTCCTTATCAAGGCAATTTACAGAAATGATGCAATATCTTTGAAAGATATTGGATCTAAATATATCTGCTAAGTGCTATTATATTACATGGTTAACTTTCAGAGGAAACTTTTCGGATATCCGAAGCCTGCCTAAAACATTTTTTTTAATACTGACAATATGGGGAAGGTGTAAGCAAAACATGTAACCATGGTTGGATAATGTGTTACTGCATTTCATCATAATATGTCAATCATTTTGATTTGTATAAGTTATATAAACCGTAGATATGCACCTGACAGCTTTCATTGGTCTGATGTGACTCATGATATGTAATACATAAAGTTGAATAAAAAGTTGAACAATTAATAAACATTCCATATTTTGGGACGAACACTTGTAACAGACTCGATGTCAATGGTATTTCAAAAGAAATAAAAAACGACTAGTAATATTGGAAGAAACTCATTTATTCAAATACAAATTTGCCTCAAGATAGGTTCCTCCTAATCAGTGTAAAAACAAAACTACTTCATATCCTAATTTTCCTGTTTGCCACCCTACAGTTACGAAAACTGGTACAGCTTTTTGAATTTAAGGGCGCACTACACTAAATAACTAGCACTCGCAATCCGGCATTTCTAAAATCAGCAAAATTGACTGTCCTTCTAAAATGAGGACTTCAAAACGTATGGAATGGCAATATGTTTGGTGAATATTTTGATCTAATTATAAAGTAAGGTTTATTTAAAAATGCTCTGATGCAATTTTCGATCTCCAGATTACTTTGGCAAAATGTACAGGGTTTTCCTTAATTTGTGCTTGATTCTTGTAATACAAAATTCGGCCGTCAGTGATAGGGGGCGTTATTACTTCAGTGTCCTGTATCGTGAAATTTTTGCCTTGATGGTATACTTTTATTATCATTTTGTATTAGAAGAGACCATAATCATCTGAGAAAAGGCATTGTTGAAGCAACCAGTTGCTTTATTATTGAGTTTTCGGGTGTTTTTAGGAAGTCATTTTGTACAGCAAGTCAATGGGAAGCTATTTTGTGGTGTGTCACCTTTAAGCGCTGAGAGTTGTCTTGAAAGAAAGAAGCATGCACTAATAACCGGGTACCATACACTTCAAAATTGCACCAAAAGAGCGTTTGCTGATAACAGTGAACAACTCAAGCTTCAAAACTTTTGCCTCGTAGCCTGAGGTAGTGCAGGCGAGGTACCACAAGCCATACTCCAAGGACAAGGAAAGACACCACCCAAAGACCAAGATATCCTAGGAATCTAACATCAAATCTTGGACCAACATGACCATAATGACTAGGACAGAGCAATCAAGGAGGAGCGAGGTGCAGGACTGTGTCTTTTTGACAATAAATTCCCATTCAATGGCAATACTCCGTTCATTTTTTTAAGAACGGCGCAATTCTGCCAATAGATACAATATTGCACCTTAACGTCAAGGTGACACACGTCCCAGATGGAGACTCATCACAGCATTGGCTGCAATTGATATACGGTACCCTAAAGAGGAGGACAATACCTTAATGGAAGTAGGTAATTAATGTTGAAGAGCAGAGGCATAGATGTTGAATATTAATACATGTATACTGATGTTAATCCAGTGACTTATGGTATTATTTTAAACCAGTAATATGTAGATGGAATAGAGGTGGGTTAGGACAATATTGAATCTACCATTTCATTTTTGAACCCCATTGCAGTTTAGGCTGTTCATGAAAAAAATGTATGTATTGATCATATTTATATATAGTCCGTAGAGATAATTTAAAAATGAACAACTCGATGAAGAACCTCTTTAAAATGATAAGAACATGGTATGTTATAACAATAACAACAACATATTTTGACTAGAACACGTTACGTGAACAGCGCGGAATATAATATCACTTGCTTAAAGTTTATCCCATTCAACAGGCTCTTTGGAGTCAAGAACCTTATCTGACTTGTACAGATTACATCAAAACACTTCCGTTTGTGATATGTTACCGCGATAACTGTACCTGCTGAAAAAGGAACGACATAACCGTCAAATTGATTGTATTTCCCAGGGTTGTTTACGGTAAATGTAACTAAAAGCTTAGTTGCAGTTGGAAAAGTATTAACAGTTCTGTAAGGTTTGATTATGAAAATTCTTGTTGATCAATAAACTGGATACATCTTTTAATATAAGACCATCAGTTCTATTAAATGCGACAGAGTCTTTTTGGTTTTTTTGTACTTGTTTTCATCTCAGTTATAACAGATCTGCTTCCACGAATATTTGCTGCCAACACATTAAATATGTTTGCAAAAAAATTGATCAAAGTTACATCAAAGTGGAAAATTCTCACTTCCCGTCTTTAATGAATCAAGCGCGTATCGAAATTTTTACTTAATTCAGACTGGGAGTTATTAAAGAAAACCACCATTGTTTTCATCTCAGACATAACAGATCTGCTCCCACGAATGAGAGGATAGTCGCACGATAATTTTTTTAGATTATTATGCTTTCAGTTTTCAATTACTCCAATTAACAATAGCTTTTGTTAACTGAACTCAAAAATATAATTAACGTTGAAAACAAAAAACAGAGAAATAAGGGGCGGCTTAAAATCTCAACCGCCGGTTGTCTGTCGGTTCTGGGCGGTAGGCTATTGTTTATTCCGGTTGAACCGCCCAGAACCGGTAGGCAACTCCCGGTTGAGTTTTGAAGCGACCCCTAAGTGAATGTATGATAATTGATATACTCTTAAATTTATCTTACTCTTGTTGAGTAAAAACTTACTCAACGGTCACAGCTCATTTTGTTGAGTAAATCTTACTCAGCGTTGGCTAAACTTTACTCAACGTTGTTTAAACTTTGCTCAACATTGAGTAATATTGAATTAACCGAGTAAGATGTTACTCAATGTTGAGTAAGATTTTACTTAACAATGAGCTGTGACCTTTTTACTCAACAAAGAGTAAAATAATTTTTAGAGTGTACATATAGTATCCCTTAAACAGCTCTAATTTTGGCAAAACTTAGACAAATTGCAAAGAGGCTATTTTCAACTGATTATGGTAGGTATTGGTGTAAGTATTTATAAAAAAAGTAAGAAATGGTAGGGGCTGGGTAACCTTATTTGTTTTTGTCGCGAAAACGCAACATAACACAATAAAGCTGTTTTATGTAATTGTCAAGGTAGTGGTTGCGCATGTTTTGATGCAAACAATATAAATCGGTATTGTCGTTTTTGAAATCATTAGCATAAACTGGTATAATGATGGCGCTGTTCAAAAAAACGCAAAATAACACAATACATTTGTTTTATGTAATTGTCAAGGTAGGGGTTGCGCATGTTTTGATGCAAAAAATTCAAATCGGTCTTGTCGTTTTTGAAATAATTAGCATAAACTGGTACAATGATGGCGCTGTTAAAAAAAACCGCAACATAACACAAAAAAGCTGTTTTATGTAATGTCAAGGTAGGGTTACGCATGTTTTGATGCAAAAATTCAAATCAGTCTTGTCGTATTTGAAATAATTAGCATAAACTGGTAAAATGATGACGCTGTTCAAAGAGACATCTATTAAGTAATTGTTTTTACAACTTTTGGCATGTCAATTTCATTTTCACAATGGGAAGGGTGGTAACCACCTTACTTTGGCGAGTGTCAAGTCACAGGAAAGGTAGACACGCATGATATCGTTATTTTCCTTTTTACTTGTTAAAATAAAATAAATACACTCTCTTTCTACTAAATAAATAAGAAAAGTAAACTAAAAAAATGGTCAAACTTAGTTTAGAATATATTTTATGAGTTTTAAAGCTTATAATGCAAGTGTCTTTAGTAATTTGATTCAACTTTAGATCGGTTCTTATAAAATTATTGAATCTCTATCTGGCATTTTATTGCTTATAAACATTTCATCATTTGTTATTAGTTATGCAGAATAAATTATTGTATTTGTTCAGATTTCTAAAATCTTGTTCTTACAAATAGAGTAAAACAAGTGTTTGATTTGTGTTTTTAGTAGGCATCATTTGAAAAAAAAGAAGGAAAAAGATATTAGAGTTTATTTAAATATTTCAAATATATTTTATTACATTTGTACTTTGAAAAACACATATTCTTCTTTGATTTAGTTTTCAATATAGTTTCTTTTAATGTTCTAGTATCATTATTATTATTATGTTTAAATAATTTGTGTAGTAGTTTTGTAAACAATCCTAAAATGTGTATGTAATTCATCGTTTCTGTTTTTCTTCGTTAATGGACTTGTTAGTTAATGATCATTTATAGCTCTTTTTCTCACTCCTTCTGTGACGAGACACTAAAACATGCCATCACATACTGTAAAGGTTGCCGTGAGACAACATTCAAGTACTGTTTGGTAATTATGTGTAATTTGCAAGAGGTCGGATTCAACGTTTTGCTAGGGGAATGGACTTTTTTTTTTTGTCTTTGGAAAGACTTTAATTCATGGTCGCTTCAAAGCTCAACCGATTGTTGTCTGCTGGTTCTGTGCTGTTGGCTGTCGTTTATTCCGGTTGAACCGCCAAGAACCGCCCAAAACCGGCTGGCAACCGCCGGTTGAGTTTTGAAACGTCCATGAATTAAAGTCTTTCCATATACATATATTTTTGTTTATAAGTAAAATGTAGTATAAAGGAGCATGGTCTGATTGGTTTCAACTTTTTTCAAACTTGTTGAGCTTTTGATTCCAATATATTGCTTAAAATTCTCACAACCTATGTAAAATTTTACGGCTGAAACATGTCATGTTTTTAAGATATGAGTTAAAACGTGTCTACTGATTTGTGGTAGAGGTGATCTTTCATATGTTCATATGAAACTGAAATCTAAATTTTGAAAAATCAGACCATGCTTCTTTAAATAGCAGTTCAATATCTGAAGGATTTGTTTTCAAGTCCTGCCTCTCACTCCAAGTGTCGCATTTATCTCTCCCTGCATGCACCAATTTTACTTGCTTTTTTTTTTAATTTACTTACGCAACACTGTAAAAAGTAATGCAAATATCAGTTCAATATCCGAAGACAATGTCATCGAATATATATGACTAAGAATTATCACAGTAATATTAATGAATTTTCCCAAAATCAGGTCAAACATTTCTTTACAGTCCTAGTCATTTGTAAATGTGGTAATAGTTGGCACGTATTATCCAGTTATTGTCGCTAACGTTTGTTCATGTAATGTTCTAGATTTAGGGATCAAGTTATGATGTAACCTTCTCTCTATTTTGTTTTTCAAACTTAAAGTTGAATATTTTAAAAATAAACAGAAAATCATTTTTTTAGAAAATCCTTGCTAGATGAATGCTTACAATATATATTATAAAAAAAAACAAATCAAACTTTAGCGAAGTGTTTTTTCTGTAATAAAATAACGGGGATGGGGAGCGTTTTAATCAAAATCAAACATATAGCTTCCGACGATAACACCAAAATATAAACTTTGGGTTTTAAAACAAGTTATGAAAGTAATAATCAAATATCAGAAGAAACTTGAATTTATTCGTTTAAAATAAATAAAGTACCCAAACAAACAGGATTTTATGATTAACGTAGGACTTCCTAGTGTCAAAAATTGTCGGTTTTGTATGACGTTTTCTCCGCGGAAATATTTTCCGCCGGCTGTGTATCCCAAACAATCACTCGTAGATTAAAATTCCTACGAACACCAAACCTTAAATAACGATGTGATTTAGTTTCATGAAATAGGTTGAAATTCTATGTATATTTGGTGTGTTTCAAAGGAACTACGATTAAATGCTTAATGTCATTGTCGTTTCTAAACCAAAATGGTAGATTTGATGCTAAAAACCTAATATGATGAAATTATTGGCAACTCCCAAAAATATTCTTTTTTCTTTTATAAATCAAAAACATAGCTAGAAATGAAAAAGAAAAAAAAAACACAAAACATTCTCTCAAGATGGAGAAACGAATGTGCTTGTAAATAACTGTTGGTACTGAACTCAATATGTTAATCCTCGCCATCCCAAACGGTTGATCGCCGATGGCACAAAAACGCAAAACAGAGTGACTCCGGACATTTAATAATATCCTTTCCGGTCATTGTGATGACAAAATCGGGGTACCACCTAGGGTAGATGTGGTATGTTAAGATAAAATTGTCAAAACGTGACACATTTTGTGTTAATTATAAATTTCAGTCACAAAGTACCTTAAGACATTAAAATCCGTAACGCTTCAACTGATTTTCATGAACTTGGCATCTATAGTATGAGGAGACCTACCATAATACTATAGTCCCAAAAGATTAAACTTTGTGCATGTCAATTTCAAAAACATAGGGGTTGGTAACCAACCACCACCTGGAAGACGAGTTACAAAAAAAGGCTAAGGAACACAAGGGTTAATGAAAACAAATGCTATAGATGGTTCTACCCACATTCAGTTGTCTCAAATTGATACCCCATTTCAAAATAGTCTAGGTTTTCATTACTTATGCTGGTTGGACCATTCGCAATATACTTGAATCATAATAAGATACATATTCTTCAAATTATGATTTTTATCAATACTAATACAAAACTATATTAATGCTAACAAGTTATCAATCCTACTTAACGATGTATAGATTGACAAAAAATAATCAGTTTTTATCAAAATAAAGATAATACGGAACGAAATACATAAATAGATCGGTAAATAAAATTTATTAGATAAATAGTTCTTCATTTTTCAGAAACATTGTAATTTAATTGTATTACCCATAAATAAGATTTGATTTGACGTAACTCGAGCAATACTAAAGCATAAATATGTTCTCATACAGTAGACGGCTTGAGCTCCGGGCTCTTCTAGTTCATTTAATTACTGCTTTATATTTTTAGCCCATTACCTTATTATCATTAGCTTTTTAGCAATACAAGTATTAATACCAATGGATAATACTTAAGCTATCATTTGCATTATTAATTCAGATTAGTAGAAGAAGCCCATGGAATTTGAAATGGAAAAAAAATGGAATAACTCTGGGCTACATATCGATTGCGGCTTCTCACAGAAAAACTCCACACTATATAATACACGGTTTTGAAAATGCATATCAGCAAAGTACGTTTATTCGCCACTAATTAAGATCATTGGCGGCAAAAAGGGAAGGGGATAAAAAAAAGGACAAGAAAGAGAGAATCAGAAAAAGTTGGTAGAAATGCTTTTTAAAATCGTAAAAAATGTTTGTATCAAATTTGTCTTGAGAAATTGGAAATGAGATCGTTATGAGTCAGTGCGCTTGTGGTACATTTATTTTTGCTACGTCAAGAAAATGTGGGTGTACTGTTATGACCTCATACATGTATGTCAGTTGCCCCTCCTAACAATTAACCCTGGCGCTGCGTCAAATTAAGATTCCTATTGTTTTGGTTTTTTGTTTACGAAGATGCATATATAGGGTCTATTTAGCCAACATTTCATATTAAAGTGTTTCAATGTATTATAACCATTAAAATTAAAATGATTAAACGACACTTTTATTAATTAAGAAGTAAACACATCACAAAAGATAAGTTGACAGTCTATCTGATCCCCATTAATCCAAGAATGATCCTTCAAATTCCATCAATATTAACATATACGAAAAATTTGCAATCTCAGCTAGATTTTAATCCCAAAATTTGATATTAAAATCATCACCATCATTCTGCACCAGCCGTTTGAAAAATCCAGCTCGGTTTTCATTTCTCACATTTTGAGTATACCCGCAGTGTTATAGTGCATCACTACAATGGTTTTAGTGGAATCAATAGATGATTGATGTTTTTCATATTGCGTAGAGTACTGTAACAGAGCTGTTGTTGTCTAATGCGTGTCAATGTTAACTGTTTTACTAACTTAGACACCTGTTATCCTTTATCCTTTTTGATGAAATGGGTTTGAATTTATTTTCTTGTTGTCAAGTTGCTATATAATTATATGCCAAAAAGCCTTATCTTCATTTTCTTAAATCATACACATAAGTAAAAATTACTTTTAAAAATAAAGCATTTTTACTTTAGCATTCAATAAGTAAACACATAAGTTCATGTAAGATGATGATATTGACATCCATTTAGAACTTGAATTTTTAAATTGTCAATTTACGATATATACAAGTCCCGTTATTTTCCCTTTTCTAGCAATTGAGAGAACCATAACGATGTGTATTCAACAACTCTGCTATGTCTTTTCTTCTGACCATCTCAACAAATAAATAAGAAGAAAAGTTTACACTTCGCAGGTTATTGATTTTACTCACATTTCAACTTGACATTTCTTGGTTATGCAGAACGAATAGAAATTGAAACCCCCGCGCATTTTATTATGCTGTAAACAGCTTTTTCTAGGCGGTGTATTAAGTGTAAGTAGTCTTGAACCATTAATTGTGTATTGTGTGCATTGCACTATGTGAGAAATGAAAACTGAGATCAACATTTCAAACGTTTGGTGCAAAAGAATGGTAAGTTGTCAAATTTGGAGTCAATATTTAGCTGAGATTGCATTTTTTTCATATATGTCAATATTCATGGAATTTGAGGGCTCATTCTTGGAATAATGGAGCTCAGACTGACTGTCCACTTATCTTTTGTGAGTTGTTTATTTGAGGGGTTGAGTTTGTCAATTTTTCGCTAGATTATTTTCTTCTTCTTCTTTCTTTTCTTTTTTTTTTCTTTTTCTTCTTCTTCATCATCATCATCTTCTTCTTCTTCTTCCTCCTCTTCGTCCTCTTCGTCCTCATATTTTTTCTTAAATTTTAAAACCTTTTCAAAATGCGGCATTTTTTAATCTTATACGAAAGAAAGCTCATTTTGATGTTAAGATTGCAGATTTTATGTAAATGATAATATCTGAGTCAAAAGTGTTATCAGAAAAATGTCAACATCAAGAAAAATGCCAAGAAATAACATCTGGAAATTAGCGGCTTCGGAATTATATCAGTTATAAACTAGAGTAAAAATACCTCAGTCCAATTTACACTTTTGAGGCTTTTTATTTAACTTACACCTTTCCATTTATTATGTGACAGTAGATCTACAAAAGTAACACCCCATTGTATACATGTATCATGTGTAGTAAGTTTATTCTGTATAACATGACTAGAGTCCAGCAATAACTCACTTTTATACTGATAAGAAGTAACCTATTTTCGAATTGAACGCAATCATGTGCAACTCCGATAAACAGCATCAATTTTATATAGAGTATTATCCAGATATCATTGCTTTGGATACAATGCAATGCAAAAAAATATTTTCGAACTTTGATGTTACAGCGATACGTGTTACAAATACAATATAACCAACCTGGAATTGATTACGGTGATATATTACACTAATATATTGTACCATACAGGAAAACGGTGTAAAGGTACGAAATACCAAAATATAATGAATTCTGCCTGTTGGGATTATGTGTGTTGCAAGTGACATAAGCTGGATATTGACTTTCTAATATCAACTCTGATTCAAATCACATTTTTTTTAGTTGTGACACATATAAACAGAATGGAATAATATTTTCTTTAATATAATGAAATTCTGAAGTGAACACAAAACATGTCACGCGCCACGACATAAAAGCACTTTGTAGGCTTATTTCGAAATGCCGATATTCAAGTACAATCTTGAAAGAAAGATATTATGATACATGTATCATCTCATATGAGCATTTTCTTCTCTCTATCTCTCCCCTTCCCTTTTTGTTGCTTGTGTATGATATAAAATATACTTATTGCAATGGACTTGTCTTTAGCGTAGATAGAATAATTATTGCTGATAGTCTTTATTTAACTCAATAAGTAAACGTGGCAAACGAATGTATTTAAGGCAATTATACCTGGCTCTACCCACTAGAGACTTTTGGTCTTAAACGGCAAACTCGGTTATTTCAAACTGATACCCGTTATGATGACAATATTTGGTCGTTGACATTGTATTCCAAATCCAAAATATATCTTTTCAAAAACAATCAATTTCTAGAGATAAATGTACATTAGTTAAAATCTCCAAACGATAAAAATCTGTTTTCTTTTAAAGAAGCAATTTTTGCTTAAGAAAATAAACACGTATCAAGTGCTTAAAGTTGAACTTGTGTTATAAATCATGAAGCAGTTTCTTTAACAGATCAATATTTTTTGAAATAAGTTTTTTTTTACAAAATGTGGTTTATTATATATAATTAAACTACAGGGAAAAAATCAAACATTTCCAAAAGATTTCAAATTT
>JXSR01S030676.1:0-15113 GCA_000969725.1 Ophiothrix spiculata | reverse complement strand
ATTGTGCTCATAGAGCACGACCATTTGTGATGCCATGGCCATGACATTTGACACCTTGATTTTTGAAATCGGACCAAGTTGAAAATTTGAATTTTCAGGCAGACGATGTTGAGTAAACTTTCCTACCTAAAAAGTGCGGATAATTAAATGCTCAGTAGTGTCCTCTGCATGGAAATTTATATTAATTGGTGAATTTGATCAAAAAAAGCACTTGATTTTGCAAAACAGTGTTTGATGTTGAATATCGCACCTCCCATAATTTGAAAGGAGAAATATAGACCTATCCATTTCAAATTGAGGGAGGTGTAATAAAAAAGTTCAAAGCCCTGTAGAGCAAAATCTACTCCTACATGGTTTTGATATGATAAATGATGAGAGAGTAGTAGTACATAATTTGCATACTGCATGAAAGAAAAATGCGGTGATATATCAGTACATATTATGAGCTATTTGTGTCCTTACAGCTTGACCCTACATTAAGGACCTGTCGTCGTAGAGGTCCCGCCGTAGAATCGAAAGTTCCCTAATATCAATTTACGAAGACAGCAGCCTGTTTTTATGTTCGTATGTTCTTGCTCTGTAGTGGGTAACAATGGCTACAGAACAGACAGAGGAGCAGATTTGATACTTCACAATAGGTAACGAGACAATTTATTCCTCATATACTCTTGAGAAGCAGGCTAGCGCAGCTATTCTTCCCTTGTTTTGCACCAGTGAGTCGCGAATTCGATTCCAGGTGCTGTCCATGGGTTTTTCTTTGGCGGTCTTCGTCTTCCTCCTACAATTACAAAATTTCAACATTTGTCCATCGTAGTGACCAGTAGGGAAGGGAAGCTGCACAAATTGTAAATATTAAGTTGAGTAGTGATAGGATCATGCGCTCTTGAAAAGGAAGCCAAACGGCTAAATTAAGTGAAATGAGCGGTTTGTTCTAAATTTTAAATTGCTTATTAATATTGTTAGAAAATCATGAAAACTATTTAGAGTAAAAACAAAGCGGTTAATCTCATTTTATGTCACAAATTTTACCATGGTACCTACCCTTATTCAGTTAAGTATTGGATACATTTTGGTGTAACGCAAATATAACTTCTGATGGCTGCATTTTAAAATGACCACACACATGACATAATGTAGTGAATGCGTCTTAAAATATTAGCTTTTTAAATTTTCACTCCAATAATTGTTTCAACCAAATGATTTAAGATTTCAGTTCACAAAACGAACATGTCATTAAAAATATTGAATGATTATATTCAAGACAAATGTTTGCAATAAACGTCTTCGTACATTTCCTTATAATGCAATGAAACAAGATGCTGTTTGGACGTCGATGTTTGTGCTTTTCTTTATCACATTCAAGACGACTTACCTTCAGCGCTGGTTGTCAAAGGGATGTACCATACAGGTTGTTAATTGGTATCGTCTGATGTAATTTAATTCAACCTGCCATAGAATCAATATCTCATACTGTAAACCTAACTTGTCATTATTTAAAACTCAAAAAACAAGATGTTTTATGTTTCCTTTTTTTTTTAAAAATCAATCAATAATTAATTATAAAATGTGTCACGCAAAGGTCGTTGAGATGGTGTTCCACATCCTGCCTTGATCTCGCTGTCAAGACGGTTTTCCGAGGGTAATTTTAAGTGGCAAAACAAGTGTGAAACACCTTGATTTTTCTTGATATGTTTTGTAGAGCCGGTGTTCTACCTCAATAATAAAATACAAAAAATTCAATTAGTCAGGAAATGTGGATAATTTGGGGTCAAAAACAGCAAAAGTCACATTTAGCACTTATCGGCGATTGATGGCGACACACGGCTAAATAGAAATATACAACCCCTTGTAACAAATAATACATTAAAATGAAGATAGTTACACTCTGAACACGATTCTGAAAAAAAAAATGAAAAAAAGCAAATAGTTTTTGAAATAGGACCATTTTTTTTTTGAGAAAGGCTTTTACGACGGGAATTCACAACCTTAGAAATGTCATATGCGTATGCTCAAAGGAACCGTTCCATTTGTGCAATAGGGAATAAAAATATACCATGATCATCATGGTAAACTTAAAGTAAATGCATTTAACAAATATAATAAATACTACGTATATTACTTTGTTTATAGTTCACACTTTATTAATAAATCAATTAATTATCGTCTGGCAGTGACGGTAATCCTTTTTATGATACAAACACAAATCAAAACACAACAATTTAGTCAACTACCCCCTATGCAGACTATACCATGCTGGCGAAAAATGTTTATAGGTACTTTCCTATACTGAAATCTTGTGAATTACGACAAAATATGAACAAAACATTCGGCTTTCTAGATAGTGCTTTATCTATATGGTTTGAAGTTGACTTTTTTTAGATTTCTCTTCAAAAAACGGTCATTCTGATATGCAAATTCTCTAATTTGGAAATTATTTTTTTTTAGACAGAAAATTCAATTTTCAAATTCTTTTAAGGTATTTGAATAATTTATTTTTGAACATTTAAAATCTGTAGTAAATTTTCTTTAAAATAGCATCTAATTTAATGACATTTTATATGCTATACTCTAAAAAAACGTCGAAAATAAACCGAATTCTGTTCGAAATGAATTTCTCCACGCTTTTGAATTAGCCGTGAGATTTCGCCTAGCAGTAATAACGCAAAACCCTGTTCGCTTAGAAAATGTATTATGAAATTGTACTAATCAATAACAACAATTAACATTAGGCAAGATCGATGCAGATGAGTGGTAATCCTTTTTATTGACAGAGTGGAAATTCCCATGTCGCCACAGACTTTCGTATTTGTCAAAACTTGAGCTATGAGATTTTCAATAAATGTTTTTAATTACTTCTGTTTTTCCAATAATCGGGAAATTTTCAGGATTTCATATTTTTACTATATAGTTTGAAAATATTAAAAATTATATACATTTTTGTGAAATGGGTCAAAAATAAACTGGACTGAAAAAGGCGTTTCGCCCAGCTCTAGTGTGAGAATACATTGACCATCTCTATCCCTTGGAAGGATAAAGAGGAGACTCTCCTTATCAATCAATCAATCAATGATACAAGTACTTGCATAACATGCATACCCCATGAAGGAGTCTATTCGTACAGGGGACCCACGGCTTAATCGTGACTGTCCGACCATGGAGCAAGTAGAGTAAAGTTTCTTGCCCAAGGAAACAAGGAGACGAAAACCGCCCGGCCCGGGGCTAATGATTTGACGTTGTCTATTATTTTGCTCTTAGTATAATTTTATAAGCTGTGAAATTGAAATCTCTCAAATTATGTGAGATAGGAAATCATTACCAAAAAAAAAAAAGTAAATTTTAATTAATTGTATCCTTATAAATATAATTTGGTAATATTTGCATGACTTTGTTTTCATATCTTTCATTTCATTTAATATAACTTACCCTTACAGAAATAAATCATGCAAGCTGTTCATTAGTGTTATCGTTTTGTTTGCTTAAATGAGCCAACGTGTCGAAGAACTGTATCTCAATTATGCTATATTATATTAATTTAAATCCAATTTTTAAATGTATCTTAATCTATTCTTTAAATGTAACATCTTTCAGAGTGCTCAACTTCAAATTGCCATTCCGGACACTTGATTCAACATATCAGTGGTAAATTATTAAAATTTAAACATCATTCATACTCCCAATATTACTTCTCTTTAATATAGAAGACATCTTGTGTATAACATAAACAAATATATTTAACTCAGCCCATTGTAATATCACGTTTAAACGAAACTCTTTTAAGAACTATATTTTGTTGGATTAGACTGTCAGATCACGTTGTCATCCATTGTGCACTCAACATTAAGAAATCTGCTGATTAAAAGAAAGCCAAAAAATAAAAGAGAAGAAACATAAATCTTCATACATTTCGGACTGAATTTAACTTTGGAAAGGGGTTATCGCCATATCTAATCATTCATTCCTTATTATTTAGACACATCATTTGTCGCACTTTGTCTTAACAAATGTTGGCATGGTAATAATGCTTTATTTTCTTAAAAAAACATAAAAACCGTAACGTGTTTAAATATCACATATTAATATTAAAAAAAAGTAGATAAATGCTATAGCCACACTTCTTTCTAGCATGGTGTTCTGTCAGATTGGATTTCAAGTTTTAGCAAGAGGACAACCATTGGTCCATAACATGTTCGTTAATCTAATATGAATTTATTATCAATGTAAATGCTTGTTGTGGTTGTCCAAACAACTTGAATACGATGTGAAATTCAAAATGGCTGTTAAAGAACTAGTCATTAATACAACAACATAAAAAGCTATAAAATGAAGGAAATATTCTGCTACAAAAATTATCTTTGTTTCGGACCATACTGTAAACGCCAATATTTCCGCGCTCAGTAATTTTCGCGCTCAGCCAAATTTTGACCATTTCGCGCTTTTTTATTTTCGCGCATATGAACATTGTCCGAGTATAGAATTCCATTTGCAACTCATCCACATTAATTTTCGCGGTAGATTTATTTTCGCGCTAATCTCATTTTGCGCGAAAACCGCGAAAATAAATGTAGCGCGAAAAATACCACTTACACAGTACTACGATGCATATCTATCGATTGTAAAACATTTTCAAATTCTACAAACACATATCAAATGTGGGGTCGTAATTCCTCACAAATTTTGCAAACACCCTCTTATGACTATATGTAAATCTATAATTTTGGGCCCAAATATGAGTGTACATTATACTTTGAGATTTGGTTCAAATGTGTCTTGATAATCTCCGAAATTTTCGATCTATTAGACAAGTCGATGTCCACATTTGTGTGTATGCATATATATCATCAGAAACTTTATTACACAGTTATTGTCCCATCCCAATTATTTCCATGTTAAAAACCCCTCTGGGAAAGACTAATGTTCTTCCAAAAACCGACTTGTCAACATAATTAAGGGAAACCCAAACATTTTAAAGGTATGTAAGTATATTCACACGTGTATTTAATAAATTTCAAAAAATAAAACCTCTACGTTTTAATATTAGGAAGTTTTAAAATTAGTACTCTCGTCTTCTCCTCCTGCCTCGTCTTTTAATTTCACCTAAATATGTATATGGATGATTAAATTGTCGGACCTTTGATGCGCTGTCTATACTCCCAAGACTACCAGCTCTTTTATGAGTTACTGGAGCTAACACAGAGTCATGTTTATTTGCTGCATGTCTTAGTCTATGCATTGAATTTTCTTTATGACTTGTTAATTCAGCTTCAAAATTACGAAATGCGTCTCGTCTATCGTCAAATATGTCGTCTGAACTCCTTTTGCTTCTTTCAAAATAAGGCACTTGCTTATCAGTATTTCCATTTACTTTTGCAAAATGATCATTGTCAAAACGTCTATCTGACTCATTTATACGAATCTTTCTTATATCAACATTATTAATTTGTTCGCCTGGGCCATGGTGTCTTGAAGCAATTCGAAGGTTTTGTACCCTCTCTTTACGATCATCATCCTCAGATTTCAGTTTTGTGATAGACGTTGGTCTCTGGTAATCAAATAAATCCAAGTCTTTTTGAAAACGCTTCTCAAATACATTAAGATCCTTTTCTGTCACCTGAGCAAAGGCACTTTGTATCTTGTCTTCATTAGAACTATTGGTTGGATTTGTTGACTGTCCAAGCTGTTGAACTACTGTATCTGCTCCAGATTGTTGTTTCCATTTTTCCTATAATATCATAATGAATAGAACACGGACTACATATCCGATATATCTCTCGCCAGTGCTCTTCAGGAGGTTCATCCAATTTATTACTAGAATCACTAACATATCGTAAAAACTCTTGAAATGTCAAAGGTACATTGGCCCGAAGTCTTGGTGAACCTTTGATATCTGGGTAACTTTCTAAGTACTTTGAATACACTTTATCTTTCTTAATGTTGTAATTATACATTTTCCTGGCATAATGTTGTCGATATTGGGGATTTCGTTCATTCCTGGTTTCAAATTTATCCTTATATGCAGATAAAAGTCTTTCGTATGGGTTTCTTGTGAATAGAAATGTAGTATATTCATCGAGACGTACCTTTGCGTCCTTATAAGAAAAATCACTCAATTTAGGAATGTACATCGTATGAACCTTTGTCTGCGAAACAACATGGGAAGCATTAACTACGCCGTTCAATGTTAAAAATATCCGTTTCCAATTTGTGCAACCAACCTTTGGCACATAACAATACAGTAACTTATATTTGTCCGATACAAGAATATGATCAAAGAAGCGTTTGGTGACTGCCCAGTTAGTGGAGTCAGTGAACAAAGGTTCGGTAAAGGATGTTTCACACCCGTCTTTGAGTGTCTTCTTTCTTGATTGGTGTAACTGTTTCCATTCACATTCTTCATCGCACAGTACTCCTGGTTGATTACTGACCTAATAATATGACAAAATGGGGTTTGATATGAATAAATCGATGACCAAAATATGGTAATAGGTTTCTGAACAAAGCAGATCCAGTAAACAACAAATTTTACGTTATATGGTCGAGGATTGAAAGAAGATGCATTTTTTTTTTAAATCATGTTTATCAAAACAGAACATATCATAATATTCAAAGCGTGATAAGCATTTTCTCCTTTACTATTTAAATACAAACTAATTTGGTATACAAACAATGGTATATGATACTACAAATATAGCTAATCAACACCTACAACAATTATTGTATTTTTGACTTGCTCTACGATATATGAAGGAAAGGAGTGACTATGAGTAGATATTGAATTATGTTGCTCTAAAAAATATTAAAAAGAAGAGTATACTTATAAATCATTAATATTTCTATAATCACGACTCTCTCTAAGTAATATGCTGCAATTAATATTCCGGAAGACACAGAGGTTACCTAACAGACACATACTCAAATCTTCAACTTTGATTTAGAATGTGTATGTGTAAGTCCTTAATACTTCAGGTAAATAAAATATACAGTTCAAACATTGGACCTTCACACATCAACGTAAAGAGCCCAACGCACAACCGGACACTGTTTTGACCTTAAAGATACATGTATACCTACTGCAAAAAAATTGTACGTTAAGCATTCGTTATAGCTCAATACGTAGATGTGTGAGTAAGCCCCTAATTTTGAAATATTTTTGTTGAGGTTACAGTTAGGATACGTTATGCTATCAGCTTTTTATTATTAAGGAAACTAAAAAGAAAAGCAACTAATTAAAGAAACTAAAAGTTTTCTCCATTTTCGCTAATAACAGCCAGAGACTATTTTGGTATGTTTTAACCTCTCCAATTTCACATAACAACATATCATTTGGCTGAAATCTAAAAAAATTCTTTTACCATTTGTGGAATTTTTGTGATGTCATAAGTTGTTACAACTTCTCTGGAATCCCTTCTATCAGTTGCCTGGACGTCAGTCACCAGAGTAGTCAGAAAAGACTTGTTCATGACGATCGACACTTCCGGAAGCGCTCTCATTAATTGCATATTTTCATATCCATCCAAATTGTTGTTTGTAATCAGACGTAGCTGCTGGTATACTATCGTGTCACCTGTAAAAACAATCCGTAAGAATGTGAATTGTCTACTAAAAGTTACTCTGGCCTAGAGTATTAAACCATTTTAAAATGAAATGAATTATAGAAAGGTAATCTCTGACTTTGTTTTTGTAATTTACAGAGACCAGATATTGACGAACTGTAGAATAATGTATAGAATTAGCTTAGTTTTGCTATGAAATATATGTGATCATTATACGAGACCGTAAATTTAGATGTTAAAGTGTTTTAGCTATAGGGTTTTAAGGGGAGGCAGTGGCCCCAAAGGTGATTTTCTAAGATACACATTCAATAAACTTCATATTTGGTGAGATGATGTTTATTAAGTGTAGAATTCATTTTATTACATTTTTACGTATGGCGCTTTATCCGTTGCCAAGGCAACAGCGGCCATATTGAATTTTAAAGGATATCACTGCGCGCAGTTTTTCGATATGTTCCGAAATGATTTTGAACTTCCTCTTTTGTACATATTTATTTTAAAATATTATGAAAAATATTATAAAAAGAAAAAAATTAACGTTTTTCATACAGCGAGTACCAGGGATGCGTAATTTCAGAAATTACGCAAATGGGAAACAAATATATACGAAAAACTGTCTCACGAAAAAATTGGTGATTTTTAAAAAAATTTCTCTTTATAATAAGTTAAATCTGTCTAATTTAAAGATTCTCACCAAGTTTCATATAAATCGGATGAAAGGTTTCCGAGAAAAACTGCGCGCAGTCCTGAAAACACGCTTTGCATAAAATGCCGAAAACGACGAAAAACAGTAAATTTTGCCAATTATGAATAAAATTATGCTAATTAGCTTCATTAGAAGTGTTTTGGAACCTAAAACCTTTCAACCATGAACAAAATGAAAATATTACACCAAGAAGAAGTGAAATCAGCTAGTTTCTGTCATTTTATTCAATTTTTCTTAAGATTTTACTTTTTGAAAACAATAAAATACAAAAGAAATGCAATACACACATTTGTATAGGAGAAACAGTATTTTGAATAAATTTTGCGAGACTTCCTTCCATTGGAATTGCCATAAAATCTGAACGGAAGCTCCGATTGAAGTCAAATAAAAAGCAAATGAAAGCTGAAATTATGTGTTATTTTAAATTTACATTCTGGGAGCACTGTATCCCCTTAATGTTCCATCATGGTGCTGGCATTTTACATGACACGTCCGAAAGTTTGGTAAAAAGGATTTTTTTGCGAGCAGATACATTATACTCTACATTATAGTCAGTTTAAATACACATCAAATAAATAATTTTATATTCAATTATATAGAATATTGAAATAAATAAAAATATATCGATGCGACGTTTTTGTCAAAGTAAGTTTACAAAAACTAGCAAGGGGCAAACCGTACACAGAACGAGGCTTAATGTCGTATGTAGAATTTCTCTTAAATCCAGCATCTCTTGAAGGACTCTGGCAGGAAGTATACCACGTGTTAAGTGGACTGTTGCGACATATTCAAGTGCAACCAAGAAACACTTGTATACGTTGTATTTGAATTGAGGCCCACTTATAATTCATGCCCAGAGCGGTTTTCATTTTTGAGACCTCTACGGATACAACGATACAATCGGAGTCTACAACCTTACGTTGTATTTTAAACTAACAAATTTCAGTAGATTAGATAATACATTGAGCTATGGTTGAGGTATTAAAATTGTCTATTTTTTATAAATATTATTTCATTAATAAAATAATAATGTTTGTTTGCGATAAGCTCGAATCATCTTGAATTTCATGTTTTAATACGACTTTATATGTCATTAACAATGTTTAAGTCTAACGTATAACGTTTAAATGTGACCGTCCAGCCCAAAGCAGCAGTAAATGCCAGCTCTTGTCATTTTCACTTTTTTATTTAATTGCAAAGGAATAAAATGACACCTTAATGAACTTCACACGATTTCCAGAAGTCAAGTTATGGTCCGTCAAAGGTTGTCAGGGGGGTAAAATGTATAACTAACATAAACGCGTTCAAAGATTAGTAAGCCCTATATTTTCTGTTGATTGTCTTAAGAATATGCCATTTTATTTCACATTTCCTATCATTTTCTTGAACTGAAACTTTGCTGGTATTTTGTAGTAAGCACTAGGATTGTGAATCTGTCAAATAATCAATTTCGGCAAATTATGACCTTGACATGTATTTTCACCTGTAGCGCAAAATGAAGTTTCTGGCATTTACTGCTCATACGGGCTGGACGGTCACAAATTATAAATTATAAATGTGTGAAAAAGCAAGTACAATATAATACTGATATGGTTACCTACGAGAAGTGAAAATACTTAGAAAGGTTTGAATTGCAGCACTTCGGAAATTCATTAATTTGCAAAAACATAAGTAAGGTAAGTAAGCAAAATAGGTTGACGATTCAGACCATATTAAGCTTATGACCTGGTTTTGGTGAAAGTTTTGAAGTTATGATCTTCTTGTAATACAAAGGAAAATCATGTTCAGTAGATATGTTTATACAAGTTAATTCAAATCTATAGAATTAGGTAATTTTCTTAATTAAAATACTATGGCCATTCAAACATGTGAAGCCACTTCTAACTTCTAATCATTTTTGCAGAAGTTAATATATTATGCATAGAGTCATTTGGTCCTGTGCTTTTTTCACTGGTTGCTCCATACAGCCCCGTTGCTGTAGATCTGATTTATATAATTTTTTCAGATACAGACAGCACTTAAGATTTTATCATATTATGCAGACAGTGTTCCTCTGCACAGCGATTTTGCGTAAAATTACCCATTATCCTGCGGGTAAAATCTATAACGACCTGTATTAAGCTTAAGAACACCTCATAGCATTGTTATGCATAACATAAATTGGGCTTCACAGGAACCTAGTTACTTTTTCCCTAAGGTTTAGGGGCAACCCTTAAAAGATTACTGCTCATTACGGGTTCTTCAAGCATCATTCAAAGCTAGTTAATTTGTGAATTTCAAAAAATATGGTCAGTCGAAAACATGAGTATTTCAAAATGCCTTCTGAACATTATATTTGGAAACAAATGAATACACATAAGTCTATATGTTTTTCTTACTTTTGTCAGGGTAAGATTGCATCAATGACACTTGCAGTGTTTTTCTAGTCACCATCATAACAAACCAGATATTCTTTGGAGTAAATTGTTGTTGCTTGGATTGCACATTTAGCAAATTGTTTGATTACATATTGACTAAAATATTAGCACTTAATTCGCCATCAACTTTACTAAATCCATACTCTTATTATTTATGCTTGATTTTCATTGCATTAAAATAGAATATTTTTAAAGTTCAGTGATTCAAGTTCTTTAAAAATGAGAGATTTTAGCACAATTTAATAGTGACTTAAGAGCACAGTTAACCCCTCATTTTCTGAAAAATTTTAAGCGTTGTAACTCAGCAACCGATAAGTAAATCCATATAAAAGTATACATTTCTAGATGTGGATTTTCATGTAGAAGATGATGGTTAGGTCAGTTTTGGACCAAAATGTACGATTTTGGACCAAGGTCCAAAAAACCCTTAAAAAAGGCCCAAAATGACCAAAAAATCATTTTGGGCCAATTTTGTACCTATTTTTGGCAATATTTCAAAAAGTAAGTCAAAAATCAAAAATTTGAGATATGCGTTCATAGACATGTGTTTCTAGATTTTAAAAAGCATTCGAGGTTCAACTTTTATTTTTTCAAACTTTAGTTAGGTTGTTTACAAATTAATGGTCCAAGAACATGGTTTTTTTTGAACCTGGTCCAAAATCATACATTTTGGTCCAAAAGTGACCTAACCATCATCTTCTACGTGAAAATCCACATCTAGAAATATATACTTTTATATTGATTTACTTATCGGTTGCTGATAAAAAAAAATATTTTAGAAAAAGAGGGGTTAACTGTGCCCTTAAGCAGTAATGGGTATCATTTCACAAACAATTATTTGATTCAATAATAACAACAAAGTATATCAATAAATACACAAATATTTCGGCAGAAAGTTAATTCAGAAATAGTGCAAAATAAAAAGTAATAGACCATCAACAGTAAGCTACTAAAATAAACCAGGATACACAATCTTGAAAAAGTAATCAATTTTAGCAGAATAAATGTGTGTTTTTATGTTAAAAAAGGTTAAATAATCAGTATGCAATGGGGATTTTCGTTTTTAGAGTGACCTATTTTGCTATGCAATTTGTTTTATTTATTGGTGTTTTTTTTAATAAACTCTTTATTTTCTTTATTTGGTTGTCATCTAAAATATTACCTATCCCTTTTTGACCGTTAAGGTTCAATTACTTGCTACATAAGATAACAAACTTCTTGATTTCATAGGCAGCATCGTAATCATTCATTTACACTGTAATTATCCCTATCAAAGACAAGCCCGTCTGTGCATTTTTTTCATTGAATTTCGTGCAAAGTAAAAACTTAAAGTTATTCAAATCGATGAATCAAAATTACTGGAGATACATAAAGCAGGGAACATGTTTTTTGTTCTTCACGGCATCAATATCATATGTCGTGTACTGACATGGATTTTCTGAATCAACATTCTAATTGTCTTTCAAATCGAATAACATTTTGCTTTCTTATTATTGCAACGTTTATTCTCGTAACGTCTTGTGTTAGATATTTCAAAAAAATGAAGAAAAAAGTTACGTAAAACCCGTCTTAAACCTGCTGCAATACGGTGCATACTCTGAATAACTGTGCAAGGTCGTATTGTGGGAATAATTGCGACTTTTGTAACAATACCAATAGCAATACAATCTTAGCATTGCTTCAGAGCTGTATTCAAATGACCTCTGTTTAGTAACCAAAAAAATACAATGAAGAAAAGAAGAATATTAAGCCATTTTTAATGATTACTGAATCAAAACAATCTGTTGTGTTAAAAATAGCTTGAAAAGTGTAAATCGGGTTTTATTTTGGTTGTTATTTTGTTTAAAATGTTCGTGATCATTGCCATATGTGTATACGATATTCGTCAAGCTAATTCCTATATTTTCGTATTGCCATACATCATGTGTATACTCATCAAGTTAATTCCTACATTTTTATGAACCCTTTCCGAAAGTTAATCTTCTCTTAAAGTGAAAAATAAAGTAACAAATTACTGACAGTTTGCTTAAAACCATCTACATTTGCCTTCAATTTGTTCAACTACAAATTATAATACAGTTCCCATAATAGCTAATAGTAACTTGCAAGTTTCTTACAATCGTTAGAATACTGGGAGTTAAGCTTCAGGGGAGGAAATCTTACATAAAATACTATCCACGTTCGCACTACATTACGTTTACTACGTGTTTTAATTTTTTTAAATTAGGCAAGGAATAACCAATTACTTCTATCTTGACATGTTTGGTAAAATATCACAATTTAATCTAGAAACCGACGTTTATAATTTTCTTTATTTTATTACTAATTCTGACAATCTATTCCACCAATAACATGATGATTTTCAAACCGATTTCTACTTAAGGAAACTTAATTGAATAGGGTGTTCTGTTTTAAATCAAACTTGCGTACATATTTTCCAAAAAGATAATAGATTATCGTATTTCCATAAATTAAAATGGTCTCCCTGTTTTTCCCCGGGGTCTTTTCTAGCAAGGATATTCCACTTACCTAATCTTAAATGTGAATAATAGGTATGGGTTCTTGCAGTAACTCCACATTTCATTTTGCTTTTACTTTGAGTTTTATTCTGCATACATTTATTATTTTGATGGTGAGTTTGTAATGAAAAATATGCAATATACTATGTATGCCTGTAATACTCTTTTATTTGGAATTAATTATCCCATTGATCATAGGTGTTTCAAGAGTAAAATTGAAACTTTCATCTTATATGTAATCAAGTTTATTTTCAACCTACGAGTTTCGAACTTACCCAATACCGTATACTAACCACCAATCGCAACTATATCACTGTTTGAAATGTTCAGTTAGAAACTCAGAGTGAAAAATGTACTTTTAATCAGTAATCAGTTCTTTTCTATGAATACACGACCTATAAAGACTTACCGATAGTAGCCCAAATACAAAATACAATCACAATTGATAAACACAGGATGCATATCCAACGCCATATATTCCTCATTGCCATACCAAAGTCCACTGCATATATCCCAGCCGGTGAACACCGACTGTGTGAGATCTTTACAAAATTGTGCTTTATGTGCGAGTAGCATTCAAAAGTAACATGTGAAGGTGTATTATTGATGCACTAGATTTTATGCAATGAAGCCCGCCACGTTTTCTCAAACATGAGGTGACATTCGTATGGTATGAATGGATATTGTCGTTACTAATCAAAATTATTATTTATTAGATGATATTTTATTTTCCGAATTCCTTAGTCAATGAACAAGTGTGCATTAGGATTTTTAAGCGAATGAGATGTTTGTTTTTATCACAGATATTCTACCAAACTTATGCGATTCTCAAGATTTTTGTTTCTTTATATAGGTCAACATTTTGAGGACATTGTTCCAAATTATTCTGCTTTTTATGTATTTATTTATTTTATATATTATCCACTATATAACGTTTCTGTCTAGTGTAAGTTTTATAGATTCTCCTTATTTTATTAAGAGCATTGACAATTATCAATCTGAAAATAAGCTTTAAAATATTATTAAGGTTAGGCTTATTAAGGTTTATAGAAGACGATGCTATGTATTATTACCTTGTGTTGGGAATTTAATGTCTTTTTTAAGCAATCATTATTTTAATGGAAATTGATATTTTAATAATATATAATTGTCGGGGTAATTTACCTTAACCACAGAGGATTGTGTACGTTCAAATGGAAGGTAATTACAGCACATTCTCCGGCATATACTCTCTGAAGCAATATCATAAGCATCTCGTTGTCAGCTCATATCCAACTTTGGCTCATATCTATTTAGAATATGACTAGTGATGTTTTAATCTGTTGTGATTTTTCAACCTAATAATGTCGCAACTCGCAATGTAGCACTAAGGTATTCATTCCATGATTTTTTAAGATTGAAGACTTTTAGTCATTTGATTCGGTAAAACACTTTTTATACTGTTTCCTTGAATTTATGTTCAAACATTTCATGTTTTAATAACCATACTGAAAAGATATAGCAATATCCCTTGGACTGTTAGTATACATCTGTTACAATAAATGCTACTTTCAAGTCTTAACATCTCTACATCTATGAAAAAATGATTTTATAAGAACACAATTTAGTACATCAGTCATAAAAAGTAATAAAATACTGTAAACTGTATTATTATAATCAGTAACTTCAATTTCTGTGTGGTCTACGGACGTGTTTTTTTTGTAGAACAGATGTTCTTGTGTATCAAATATACTCTGTGCATGAACCAAAAATTGCTCTTCGGTGTATGGAACTTCCGAAAATAAGTCAAACTTAATTACGAAACTACTACGAAGAAAACCATCTGTCACCAAATTAATTAAAGTACCAGTATTAGTTAAAATATACTAATACTAAAGCTGTACATAATTGGACAGTTAAGCAATTATTCTCATCAGCTTTC
>JXSR01S030670.1:11776-24280 GCA_000969725.1 Ophiothrix spiculata | reverse complement strand
TATTTTGGAAGAAATGATCTTATTGTTATCCTCAAAAACAATTTCCACAGACAATATTGAATATTTGGTATTTTTGATACCGTTTAAAAGTCACTCTAATCCATTTTGTTCCCCAAATCGTATATACTTTGGCGGTCAGTGCAAGCTCCATATTGAATTTCAAACATGCTAACACCCCAGTTTGGAAAGAAATAATCTTATGTTTATCCTAAACTTTCCTATTTTTCATCATTTTTTGAACATTTGTTGTTTTTGAAACTGATTAAAATCCACTAAAACAAATTTTTGTGCCTAAAATCGTATTTTGGCGGCCATTTTGGATCTCAGAACAGGCTCTATCTTTAATTTGAAACTTGCTAACCCCCTTATTTGAGATGAAAAGCTGCTATTGTTTCCCTCAAAACAGTTTTCCATCGAATATTTGGACATTTGATGTTTTTGTTACCGTCTTAAAGTGCCTCTAACCCATTTTTGCACATTTTGGCGGCCATTTTGGATCTTAGAACAGGCGCCATTTTGAATTTGATACAAACTTACAATATAATTAGAGGCAAATGATCGTGATGTAACCCTAGATATTATTTCCGGTTGATTATTTATCTCTATTAAATATATATCAGGCAGTTTAAAGGCTGTTTTGGTCGATTTTAATGAAAATCGGTTATTTTGGCAGCCATTTTGGTGGCCATCTTGAATTTGAAATATGCATATGACATGATTTCAAGTCAGATGTATTTGTTATAGCCCAAGAAGCAATTTTCCGATAATAATTTTGAACATAAAGTGTTTTACAAGATACTTTTAGCAATTATTATGAAAATATAGTATATTTGGCGGGAATTTTGGCGGTCATCTTGGATTCAAATCTCGCTTGAGACCAGTTTCTATTTTTGGGAACATTCGGATTGTGTTTTAGGGTCATAAGGAACCTATTAAAGTTGATTTGGTTTACTCCTGGCTAGTGCAAAGGACTGTTATTATGACACTTATATTGTAGACAGTTTAACCCTTTTTGGTCATATTTCCGATTTTTTCTGCCAAATTTGATCAATTATGGCCAAAAAAGGGTATTACATTTGACTCTAATTGATTTTTTGGCAAAACATTATAATACATTTTACCTTTTTTGACCTTTTTGGTCAAAATGAACCACTAAAATGAAAGTAAGTCCAAAATTACAGTAGACAGATGTTTTTGTGATTGTATTTACTATTTTGAATGATTTGATTTTGAATAAATATTATTTTGGGGCCAAAAACTGATTTTTTACCATTTTCGTGATTTTTTCATGATTTTTGACTATTTTGGGTCATTTTGACCACTAAAACAAAAAATTAATTTTACCATCCACACACACGCTAATGTACACCCCTTGAGGATATGATTCCACATGGATGGAAAGCTGTAACAAGTTTTGCCCACAAAACGTTTTTTTAGCATAATATTTGCTGTTGGCTGGTAGACTATTAATGAATTGAGTAAATTAAAAAGGTTATCATTGTTTTAATTTCATTTTACCTTGTCGTAAAAACTCGGCATTTGCTTTTTGCAATAATTGTTATACCTTAATAAAAAAAATTAAATCCTTCAATTTTTTCTGCTGTCCTCGTACTTTTTCTGGGATCGGCGCTCCCGTGCTTCCTTGGATTTCGTAGCCATGCAGAGGAGAATCCCTTGGAACTCAAAAATTAGACCGATAATGACTGTGATGGTTATCACTGATATAATCGGAACAAAAAAGTACCAAGTGTTGTTGTTGACGTGATTTAACCAATATTGACGAATCACTATATACTTTAATTTCCACATGTCTTCTTAATCTATGGGCTTTGTTCTTGTGTTGAAAATGATACAGTGATTGAGCAACACCTAAACAAATGTGATGACTCACACCCAAAAGGGGGACTTTGCGACGATCTGCAGACTGAGATATCAGGCTTTGAAGTTGAGAAGTTGTACAATTTTCGTCTGGAGGTGAATTTGAGATTTTGTGATATTATGAATTTTCAAAGTTTTAAAAATCTTCTTACCAAGCCGTTTTCTAAAAAATTGCGAATAAAGATGATTTTATGACAATTTTCTAACACCGTGTCAATCTTCTTTTCGCTATTTTGTGATCGGATGAAAAAACATACTCGAAAACAGACCGTTTTCTCAGCTCAAATTTTCACTTCTCTGACCGACTGTCCTAGGTATATAATTAAAGATATGTATCTTGACAATGTCTGTGTCAAATTTGATGATGATTGAGTGCTCTTAAGTACCCGTTGCTAAGGAGATTTTATGTACAGTTGAATAGTAATCAATAAAATTAATGATTTAACAAACCCAAACTTTAAAGCCTGTTTTCTCCAATTGCTTGCTATTTTTGAAAAGTGATCAACACGCTCTTACTAAAATAGCCATATCTTCGGAACGGATTGTTGTATCGAAATTTTTGAGGTACCAAATTACTTGTGAAACTCTAAGCTTTCACATGATGCCTAAAACTCAATTTTGATGTCGGAACCAATGTCCCCCATTCGGTGTGAGTCATCACAAATGTAGTTTAGATTAATTGGCCTCCTGAAAAGGTGGTTACGTCAATTAATATCACCACTTTTCACAGTTCTTGGTTAACTAAGAGTTATTTTACTTAGTTGTCAAGTTAGTTGCTTCCTTCGATGTGATTGTTCGCCCTGTTCAAAATCAATCTGAATCGACTGTGCTCCAATGGAAAAGATTAATTCTCAAGCACAGCCTATATTATGCAATAAGAACGCACATTTACAGGAGAGAAGAACAATCTTTGTATTGAAGAAACCAAGTTCCGATGTATTCCCATATGTATGTGTATTTCATCTTGTTCATATCCACCCAAAAGATTACGTTGCCTGTTGCATGACTTAGAAATGTATTGTTTAAGCTTATTATCTTTGTGCGTTGTCTCATCCCGTAGGGAAGAAGAATACGGATGTCTTTTCTATACTTTATCGTGTATTAATTTCATCTTGTTCATGTCAACCGAAAAGCTCAAGTTCCATGTTGCATGACTTCGAAATTCTATTTATATAAGCTTATTTTCTTTGTGCGTTGTCTTATCCCCTTTGGAAGAAGAATACGGATTTCTTTTCTATACTTTATCATATGATGCCAACAAAGAATTAACATTCAATGTACTTTCCAAAATGATACAACCTTAAACGCGATTTGATTGTCAGCTTGCTAGAGAGTTCAATTTTTGGTAATGCTATACTGATGTAGTGACTCAGGTCAAATTACCTAGATAATAATCCAGATGGAGGAAATGATATCGAAACAGGCGTTATCGCTTTGTGATATTTGTTTTCCTGAAGAAAAGAAAACCAGGTCTTCCTTTGTCAGTTCGTTTCCCTTACCAAAATAGGTCAGAAAGATATTTCATAATCAACTACCTGTACATATATTATTGTTTCCATATCATACTAAGGAATACAAAGTGAACAGGAGAATTTCTCTTGTTTGAAAGATGTCACTTTTTTATGTATCCTTGTTTTGTACCTTCTACGTGTTGGATGTTTTTTCTACTATAAACTCGGAAACTACAACTAATCACAGATTGCCCTAAGCATTATTTTTCAAAGGCAATCATTTGTACTTTGGCAGTGGTTTAATTTTCCAAGTTTCATACTTAAATTTACCAACAGATATATCGTGAAATAACGTTTGTGTCCCGATTAAGCATTTAAGTAAATCTTTAGGGAATGATATCTTTTCTCAAATAATATAAGTATCTGTAATTGTCTTTAGTACACTTCACATTTAACGACATTTAAAGACATTCTTTCACACCTTTTGACCCCAAATGAGAACACTTCTCTCTTACCGGAAGAGACATTGGCTCACATTAATTTACACCATTTTCGCACCAAAGTAAGAGCTACTCAATTGGACGAATTAGTCTGAGCGAATATCTCTAGGGCTAACCAACATATTTGAAAAAAAAAGTATCAGTACAAACGATAATTAAATAATAATATAACTTATATAAAGTATCGAACACCCGCTATTACCCATGTATTATAAATATATTATTTGCAATCAGAGCTGTAGCAAAGAGACCAAAGAATTTATTTCGTAGGATTCTATTCGTTTTGTGCTGTAAAATTTGGCTTCTCAAGCACATTGTCAGATTCTGATTCTGATTCTGTTTTATTTCAGATTAATCTATATTTTCAATTTCCCTTGTTTTAATCATGTTTAACATATATTCATTGTATGCTTGATTTTTCAATTTGCTCCCAAGGTATGAATCCCAATTTTTTAATGTTTTAAAGTACCTATAGGAAAAGTGTTAGAGAAATGTACCTGTACATGTATTGTAACGCCAAGTATTCGGATATATAAAGCTCCGCTTATTGTTTCCTGACCTTCGAAGTTTTGCATTCTATTTTATTACTCAAGAAGAAATAATTGTAAATCTTTCCAGGAAATTAATGTATCCATTAGAGTAAACACTGAAAGACAAGAACATCATATCAGTCAACGTGAGATACAATACACATTTAAAAGATTCGATAAAATCCAGCGTCTGATTTCCCAGAAGTCCTCTGAAATTAACAAGGAAACATTGAAGAGTGTGCAGATATAATCAATCAAGATTTAATGCTATTATGCTGATACAAGAAAAAGAGCAATTCTTGTGCCATTTCCAGAGTACTTTTAGGTGCCTTTTGAGATTCAACTTCGATACTGATGTGCCATGAAAAGATGTTTGGCTTTGCTCGGTTTTGTTTGACTTGCTAGTTATAGGAGACGATGTCAAGTACATGCATAGGCAAATGATCCTGTTACATGCATGTCTAAAGACATGTATTATATCTGTCTGTGGAAAATACTTATAACCTTTTGGTGTTTTGATAAAAATATAGCATAATATCTTATGCGGTGGTCTTGTTTATCACTGTGGAAAATAAAACTTCGGAGTATCGGAGTATGTTCATTTAACAGAGATTTAAGAAACCATGATTTAGTACAATTGAATTTCCCCGATCCTCTTGCAGGCGATTAATGATAAAGTACCTTGCCCAAGAACACAACAACTTTACGACACGACACCTGATCCATTCGGCCACACGTGCTTCTCAGTCTTTATTCTCTAAATTTTCAGCCACACCTGTCAAATTTTACTCTTGTTTTTATTTCATACATATATCGTCCTGAGGCTTGTAATTATATCAAGGCAGGAAGAACGACGCACTGTATTGATTTGATGTATCGTTTGCAGGGCAACTGATCGGACATGTTTTTGTAAATGATGGTGGAAATGTTAGAGGCGTTAACAAATTTCCATTTGGTGTCATTGCACGCGAATTCATTCCTATCACATAAAAAACACATTTTGCAGTGATTGCTTGTGTCAAAAACTACAACACTCAGTGGTACAGTTTAGATGAATAGGCAAATAATTCTCATCACAATAATATATAGTTACATCTGTCTCATACTCTAAACACAATTCATATACTATCGTTGTAAAGCTGGATATATTTCAACACGCATAGTTTACATCAGTGCAACAGAATCACCTATTGATATACCTCAGTAAAACAATAGAGAATAAATTTACACCGATTAACCCTCGTCCACCAAAGGTGTGTGTGGGGGGGGGGGGGGGGGTTACCACCCCTTTAACGGATCGTCGCCGATTGCTCCAAAACGCAAAACAAAGTGACCCCGGGCATTTAAGTAATTGTTTTTACATCCTTTGCGTCATTTTGATGAAAAAAAGTCCGGGATACTACCTTAGGTGGGGGTAGGGGTAAGCTGACAATAAAGTCGCCATTTTGAAAAATATATGCATGCTAACAAGCTTAAACTTGCAGAACATGTTAGAATTACCGTTTCCTTTATCTTTTAGCAATTTACAATTTTTGAATTGTTTTCAATTTTCGCCGAAAGTACTTTATGACGACATAATTACGTAATGCCTTGACCGATTTTCATGATTTTGGTATCAATAGAAAGAGGAGGCCCTACCCTATACTATGGTATAAAATAACTACACTTTTGGCGCGTTAATTTCATTTTCACATGGGGGATGATAACCACACCCTTCCCCTTAGGTGACGACGTAGTAGAAAAATACCTTAGGTGGACAAGGGTTAAAATTGTTAAAAGCAACAACCAAAGTACACGTTTTTTATGTCATTTAAAACCGTTGCTCTAGCGTAAAGTATGATTCGAACAATACGCAATACGATTAAAGATTTTATTAATTTTGACTAATTAGCTTCTAGTTAGGAAGATATCTTTTACTCTTGAAATAAAATGTAGAAACTATGTTCAAATCATGGTCTGATGTATTTTTGCCCGTGCAAATTCATATCCATCGAAAAAGCTCAAATTGTTTGCTACATTTTTCATTCAATTTTATCAGCTTGTCACGCTCTTTATTCAAACTTATATTTCTTGTCTTATACCCTCGGGATGAAGAAATCACATATCGTTCCTGTTTTGATTTTGTGTCTACAAATTATTTTGAAACTTCAACGTACATACTTTCGAAAATAATAAAATAATAAATCTCTCATCGTGGTTGTCAACTAACAAGAAGATATGTAGTGCTACTGATGTACTGACGCACGCAGGTCAAATTAAACTGGATGATAATCCCCTATAGGCCAGATGGAATAGATGACATCGGAACAAGGCTTTGTTGCATTTTCTTTCCCAGAAGAAAAGGAACAGGTTTTCTTTTGTTGTTCGTTATCCTTACAAAAATAGGTCAGGAAGGTATTTCGAAATTGAAAGGTTGAAACATTATTACTTTAGTTTCACATCAAGGACCTGGGGTACTTTTATATATCGTTAGAATGCCACTGCCAGTCAGTGGACCCCCTTTTTATTGCTAAGCTGACACCAAAAGACCCCGTGTTTTTCCACCCTTTACAACCACAGCCCTATTCAATCCAAGTGTTACACTTAATGACCTCATACTTTCTATCCTGAGGATTAAAAAGAGCTCTAAACACTCACGGACACTCCTTATTTGAGCGTCTCAATTTCAGCTGGGAGCCAGAATTTTGTACTCAAAGACCTGTATTTTCTGATCTACACACTGAATGATCACACGATTTCATTGAAATCGTACACTGAAAGCCTCTAATTTGCTGTCAAGATTGACACACGCTAGTAACCTTTGATTTCAAGTGTCCTCCCCTAGAAAACAGAGTTAACACTTAAGTGGTCCTAAATCATGATTTAGTACTATTGAATTTACCTGATCCTCTTACAGGCGATTAATGATAAAAAGTACCTTGCCCCAAAACACGACAACTTTACAACACGACACCTAATCCATTCGGCCACACGTGCTTCTCAGTCTTTATTCTCTAAATTTTTAGCCACACCTGTCAAATTCTACTCTTGTTTTCATTTCATACATATATCGTCCTGAGGCTTGTAATTATATCAAGGTAGGAAGAAAGACACACTGTATTTATTTGATGTATCGTTTTCAGGGCAACTGATCGGACATGTTTTTGTAAATGATGGTGGAAATGTTAGAGGCGTTAACCAATTTAAATTTAGTGTCATTGCACGCGAATTCATTCCTATCACATAAAACATATTTTGCAGTGATTGCTTGTGTCAAAAACTACAACACTCAGTGATACAGTTAAGATAAATAGACAAATATTCATCAACATTATATAGCGACATCTGTATCATACTCTAAACACAATTCATATACTATCGTTGTAAAGTAGAATATATTTCAACACACATATTTTACATCAGTGCAACAGAATCAACTCAGTACAAAATAGAGAATTTTATGAAAATGACAAATGTTAAAAGCAACCGCCTAAGTATAATTTTTGTGTCATTTAAATAGTTGTTCGTACGTAAATTCTGATTTGTACATATGGAATAAGATTAAAGATTTTAATAATTTTGACCAATTAGCTTCTAGTTAGAAAGATATCTTTTAGGCCTACTCCTGAATATGAAACATAGAAACCATGTTCACATCATGGTCTGATGTATTTTCGCACGTACAAATTGATATCAGTTTATTCATATTCATATTCATCGAAAAAGCTCAAGTTGTATGTTACATTTTCCATTCCATTTTATCAGCTTGTCACGCATTTTATTCAAACTTATATTTGTTGTCTTGTTCCCTCGGGATGAAGACATGACATGTCTTTCCTGTTTTGGTTGTGTGTCTACAAATAATTTTAAAACTTCAACGTATGTACTTTCGAAAATAATAAAACTATTATCGTGATTGTCAACTTACAAGAAGATATGTAGTGCTACAGATATACTGACTAGCGCAGGTCAAATTAACCTGGATGATAATCCCCTGTAGGCCAGATGGAGTAGATGATATCAGAGCAAGGCTTTGTTGCATTTTCTTTCCCAGAAGAAAAGGTAACAGGTATTCTTTTGTTGTTTGCTATCCTTCCAGAAATAGGTCAGAAAAGTAATTGAAATGTTGAATATTACTTCAGTTTCATATTAAAGAATACAGACCCGGGGAAAGGGCACTTCCATATATCGATGGAATGCCACTGCCAGTCGATAGATTCCCTTTTTATCGCTAAGCTGATACTCAAAGACCCCGGCTTTTTACACCCTTTTAATCAAAGTCTTACACTTAATGACCTCATACTTTCTATCCTGAGGATTAAAAAGAGCACTAAACACTCACAGACACTCCTTATTTCAGCGCCTGAATTTCAGCTGGGAGCCAGAATTTCAGTACTCACTTCAAAACTCATCACCAATCTTTGTACTCAAAGACCTGCATTTTCTGATCTACACACACTGAATGACCACATTTTGTCATAAAAATCATACACTGAAAGCCCCCTAATTTGACACAAGCCAGTCACTCTTGAGTTCAAGTGCCCTCCCCGGGAATACATGGTTAACATGCCACTTTCTCTGATAGGCCTATATAATATGTTAGATGTTTTGTTTACTTTGCCCTTACTCCTAAAACACAATACTATATAAAATGGAATGTGTATCGTATACAATATCGAGTATTCAGATATCAAATTTATACTTAATATGTGACCCGTCATATCGAAAGGTACCTTAAGGTCGGCAAAATCAAAATTGAATTTTTGGTCTAATCGGAAAGCTGAGATTTTAAGCTTAAAAATGACACCTTGATTTTGGTTATTGGATGTTCGGTTGTGAAGTTACACCCACATTGGTAAAAGGCATCGGGCTGATTCGGAAAACTATAGTTCTGAGAAAATCGAGTTTAAATTTTTGTACTTAGTAAATCTTGAATGAAGAGAGGATTTTTAGCTTGATTTTTAATACATTTTTCTTATGTTTTGGATGTTGGGACCTGATTAATATGATAGAATACACTTTAATGATAACCTTTCTGGTGAAATTAGAAATTCGACCTTGGACTTGATTTTTGACTATGCTTAGCTTCAATGGCCCGTATCTCGTATTATATACCGCATTAATAAATTTAACAGAGTTGATTGGATGAAACCCGATCACATGACTTCAAATAGCTTTAACCAGATAGATGAAAGCCCTAAATAGTACTTTTGAAAGTACTATATGGCGCTAAATAGTACTTTTGAAAGTACTATTTAGCACTTTCGGAAATACTATATAGCGCTTACAACATTTACCTTATACGCGAAATAACTTTCACGCACGAAATTACGCGCTTATCAAACTGATACGCGTAAGCAATTGCGCGCACTTACCTACGCACGCATTCCTTACAAGTATTAACTCGTGGGACATTTCAAATGTATTTTTAAAATTAAATTTGACTTTTTAGCACATAAAAATTACCGAAATCAGAAATTTTTTAATGCAGTATATAAAACAAATATATACCGACTTTTTCAGATCTCTGGATTAAAACTATGACCCCTCAGTGACTAAAACTTTGCTACTTTACTTCGGGGCTGCGCCCCTCAGTTAAATAGCAATTTTAGTCACTTCAGGTTCTTAGTTTTAACCAGAGATCTTCAAGTCGGTATATATTTGTATAATGTACTATGCCGGTATTAAGGTACCTTTCGATATGACGATCCACATATTATAAAACAGAAATATGTATTGTATATCCAATGTTTTCATGAAAGCAGTAGTAAATTTATTTTCATAATGATTTTTTTGTAATGTCCATACTTTCTTGTCATTGACTTCAATAAACCCCCATTTGAGTTGCATGCAATATCTATAATTTATGTAGAAACAAATCCTGTTTTCACACGAATCAGTATCAAATATTCCTCAAGAGGATTTTTTTCGTTTATGATCACTATTATATTAGTTCATATACGTTTTTGTTCGCTTCACTGTTTGGCATATTTATTAGCTATTCATTACTCTGCAGTGCACCCTACATGAAAGGGCAATTTGAGTTGGGTGACTTTTAGAGCACCTTTGAAGTAGAGGGGAGTAAAATACACAAACGAAATAAGGAGGGTTATGCAACTTTTGAAGCTGCGATGGGATCGTGTATATTTTCAGATCATATTTTAACTTCTCTCGGCTCTCCTTCCCTGAAACATTGAAGGGTTCCGTGATCGTACGTACAAAAGTATTATGTCTAGGTCCGAATCTAATGATGATTCTGATCGAAACAGAAATGATCTGTAAATAGGCTTATTATTTCGATGTGACAAATAAAAAAAAAACGATTTCAAAAACATAAAATATTTTGTTTATGAAAGTTGTTCATACTGCGACCAATTTTCTGTAAACAATAATTGAATCACAATTTCATGAAGTTACGTAAAGTATTGAATTACTGCTATCTTTTAGCCTCTGGTATTATGAATATAATATTAGCAATCACAGCGGTAATAAAGAGCCTATTTTATTCATGCTTTAGGATGCCTTTTTGTATGTGTAATATTTTATGTCTTCTCAAAACCAGAGTCAGATTAAGTGATTATGTTTTACCACTACTGCAAAAACATGCTTAATCTGCATTTTCAATTTCTCTAACTTTGACTATGTTTCTAATTATATATATTCTGTGTATGCTTATCTTTTAGGAAATCATATAAATAATTGATTTTTCAATAAAGCTTCTTTTAGAAAAAAAAAGTTATATCAATGTATTTGTATTTTAATGTCAAATATTCGAATATTAACACTATGTACAAACCCGCTGATTTTGTTCCTCATCTGATGAGTGTTTGTTTAGGTGAATTCGATTTGCATTCTAATTTTCTCTTGGCATCAAAAAGAGACATACACATTTTACCAGGAAATCCCGCGGGAAATAAACATACCTATTTTATATCATTCAACGTCAAATAAAAATTACCATAGCTTTAAAACCGTCGATGAAATCTAGGGGCTGATTTTTTATACGATGGGTAGGTCCCTAGACATTTATAAGGAAACAATGAAATGTGTGCTAATACAATCAAAAGTTTTAATGCTTTTGTGCGGATACAAAGTAAAAGAGCAATTCTTGTGACATTTCCGAATACTATTATGTGCCTTTTGAGATAATACTTCAATACTGTCATTATAAGATAAAGGGTTTGGCTTTGTCCTGTCTTAATTGGCTTGCTAGTTATAGGAGATATTGTTCTTGTTGAAACACTACGATAAATCATGTACATCGTATCAGTCTGTAGGAAATACAAATAACCTTTTTTGTGGTAGATGAAAATCTAGCGCTTGATTCCTTGGAGGATTACCAAAGAAGGCCTGTATTTCTTTTTTAGGTGAAGAAAAAAGGTGAACTTTGTTTTAATGTAATATAGGAAATCATGATTTAGTATAGTCGTTAAATGTAACAATCTTATCATCGTCGTATCATCGTCGTATCAGTCGGAACGGGATAGACATTAAAATAAAAAACTGCTCTAGTTTTTGACAACTTGATTTATTCCATTTGCTCCCCATTCGCTTTTAACCCTTATATGAAGCACTGATCTGATTATCTACTATGTATAATATGTACCATTTACTTATCATTATTGAAAGACAAATGGCATTACATTAGCTTTCAATGTAAATACCATCAGGCAAGTTTTTATCTGTGCAGGAGGTACCCGCTACTTCCTTAGTTAAATAGTTAAAGATTGATAAAAAAAAAAGCATTTAAAATCCCGGGGTGGTCTTTACTAAAAATGGTGTACGGTGCTCAATTGTTTTGGGGTGCATCTTCGTAATTTTTGGTATATTGATGAGTTGGTTTTCGTCACAGACCAAATGCACCAAATTTGCAAAATGGTGTGTATAGGGGTGCTTTTTCCTAGGGAAATGGAATAGAGAATGGTCACAAAATCACGCTTTTCGAGGTGTAAAGATGTTCAAAATTCTGAAGTCTACTTTGAACATACCCGTACAAATATTTTCTAAGAACCAACGGGTATAAAATATCAGATCTTCGGACCAAATACGATTAACAATTAACGATTGCCTCTAAATAAACAAAGGATGCTTCGTTTTTCGTCTACTCATGTACATCCATCCATTTGAGGGATTTCTAGTGTAGGTATAGTTACTGTATTTAATGAG
>JXSR01S030669.1:40672-54916 GCA_000969725.1 Ophiothrix spiculata | reverse complement strand
TGAATTTAACATTAATAAAATTTGTGTTTGGTCTCCTTTACCTTATCCATGTGGAAAATGTCAAAACTAAGGGTCATAAATTCATAAAACCTGGAAACTTGATTTATAGAAATAGCGCCACCAATAATGTGCCTTTAGCATTTAATGGCTATATTTGATTAGTGATCAAACAGTGGTGTAGCATATCAATGGCTCCAGGACCCATTACATTTGGTCCTTAGCGTGAAGGGAACTATGTACCAATTTTAGTCCTTGGGGCTCCGCAGTTTTGATGTTAAAGGTGATTTGCCCGTAAAAACATAAAGCTACTTAGTCTCAAGATCGTAGGTCTGTATGCATTTACTACCAAATAGCAATCAGACTAAGAATCTGATCATCAACTTTGATCTATAGGGCCTCTGTAGTTTTTGAGCTAGAGGTGATTTAATTTACAGTTATTTTTCCTCCAAGTCCTGGGCCTGAGACTACCAAGGATCATACAACGTTGACCACTGGATCATCTGTAGTTTTAGCGCTTGAGGTGATTTCATATACAGCCATTTCGGCATCTTGTATCTTGTAGCGGTGATTGTAAATACAACCATTTCCAGCCGGGCTGAAGAGTACCAAAAACAACTTTTTTAAAAACATGTCGCATTCATGTACCGACTTTTGTCCCTAATCCCAAAGATCTATGCCTGTCCTAGGCTATTAAAGGCTTTCTCAATGTAGTAACGCATCTGTGTACCAACTTTGCCCCATGATGCGTTTATGATTTAGGACCTATAGGTGTTTTATTTACATACATTTTGGCCTTTTCGTCCAATGCCTAGGTACCAATGGATAAGAATACTAAAAGGCACGTCTTATAAAAACATGGGTTATTTGCGTACCAACTGTGGTCCTTGTGGCTTTGTGTAGTTTGGGAGCTAAAAAGATTCTTATTCAGAAGGACAAGAACTATACAACTCCAAAAGATCCATGTCTGGCTCAGCCTATCAATGGCTCCTGAGGCATTTGACTTTTTTGCCATTGAGGCCCAATTTCCAGCAGTCAAGGAGCATCTATATATAAACCAACTTTGGTCCTTTGGCCTTTTGTACTTTTGGGGCTAAAGGTGCTTCAAATACATTGGCCTAGAGGCCCATAATCCTGGCACACTATAATTGTCTATGCGCCGGGTAAACCAAGGCAGATTATTATAAGAGGTTTTCAAATAGGTTATCGCACATATTCTGAGATCGAGAGACTGGGAAATTCCTTTGAGAAACTCGTTCTGAATAGTAGGCAGAAATTTCTTTTTTCGAAAAAAAATTAAACAGGCTGTCACCATACAAGGGTAACACCCAGTTTTTATTTATTTATTTGTTTATTTATTTATTTATTTATCTATTCATTTATATAATTTTATGATTTTAGGGGAAGCTCAACTATTGGTTGAAGTTTTTGAGATGTGGCGCCCAGCAATCAAAATTGAAAATTATATTGATCGGAACTCACCTGGATATGGTAGCGAACAAGAGAACAGGTAAACGGTTAAAAAACCAAACACCAGCTTGCCGAAAAAAAAAAGTTCTTTTAACTCTTAACTGCATAAGGTACCCGCACTTCCGTTAGTTCATGAGGGAGGGGGTTCCATAGTACCACTTTCCCGCCCGAAATATTTAATAACCTTTACACCATAATTATATAGGTACACTATAAATCACAATCATATTTCATGAAAAAGTAAACATTTTACGTGGCGTTTCAAAATGGCGGCCAAATAACCGATTTACGTATCGGACATGTTGTAAACTTGGTTGCGTCTGCTCTTTTTCAGAGTTGTCTGTATAGAAATACTAGTCATTTTTCAAAATAGCTGTCATTTCAAAACTACAAATGCGATAAAGCTGTAGTAAACGGTTTTGGAAAGCTGTTTCTTTCTTCTGTCTTGTAATGGATAGTTTTATTTTTCTGAGTTGTACTTTCCAGGCGAATTTTACTTTTATGAACCTTCATCTCTACACAAAATATACAAAAATGTAGATTTTCTCCGTATGACTTTCAAGAGGATGAAATAGATCGCTAGTATGTAAATTTATATTAACTACACCTCACTTAACTCTTACATAAAATTTGTTTTCAAATTGATTGTTTAGTTTCTGGGCAAATTTTAAAATTATATCAGTGAAATTTAGTGTTTTTTTCTGCCAAAATCCAAGATGGCTGCCAATTAAATATGCAAATTAGGCATATTTGTGCATTTTTGCTCTGTTTATCTTTCATTTTCATATTGGGTATTATAAAGCCGAAGTTTAAAGGCACTATTACACTTTAAGTTCAAATATGATTTTTAATGTCCTTGTCACCTAAATGCAACAATTAACCCAAACATTTACAATATGCATCTCAATTTTGGCCAAAATTTGAAAAAAAAAACCACTTCCCGTAGGAATTTTCCAAGGAAATTCGGCTCAAATTAGGAGATCAAGAATACATTGAAATTGTAGAAATAAAATTTGGAATATTTTTTATATATTGTTTTATTTATTTAATTTTTACCCAACCCACAATTAATTAATTTATTAATTAATTGATTGATTAAGTTATTTTTAATTTAATATTTATCTACGTGTTGAACTTTGGAATGAACGTAATGTTTATCATAAAGCTATCAACACGTGGAAGACGGTAGTGCGCGACGCAAGACGGGATTACGGTGACTGGTTAGATATTGATGACGTCTGCATCACAATCAACGGGCGTATGGCGATATCAGAAGAGCTAAATCTCCTGCAATCTCGAATTAAAATGGACGTTGACGAAATAAAGGTAATTTTGTATAAAAACACGAAAATGGAGAATATTTATCATGAAATTGTACACTTATATACTAAAAATAATGCTTATTCATAATTTCATATTAAAACGAAGAACACGCTATAAGATGCAATAAGTAAGCAATATTAATATATATTTCATTTAACATATTAAGAATTGTCTACTTAATTCAATTAAAGATTATCTAGTTTAACCCTTTGAATAAGTTGAAATGAAGGCTATGATATTTATGTGTACCTTAAATACATGTACATGCATTACCATTCTACAACTTTGTTATGTGAAACGTTTGTAACAAACATTTGTTCGGAGTGACTTATTATCAAAACACTGTAGCTGAATAAGAGCGTTCTGATGTTATAAAAATCTTAATATTGACATTTAGAATAAATAGTTTGTTTGTTCATTAACAGAGAGATAAAGTACTTCCTCGCATATGTGATGAAATACTTCAACGGAAAATGCAATGGATAAAAGACGCTAATGCTTCCGATGATGATACCGATTCTTCTGAAGTAGCATGTCCCGTTATTCCGCTCAAGAGGTTTGAAGATCGAGTCCGGAGTATTGTCTTAAACGCAGAAGACTTTTTCATCAGACTTATATGCAGTTATCTTCAGGACATGGGAGAGGTAAGAGTTAATTGATTAAATCAAATATCGACGACGATGTGATTGAAATCGGCAAGCAAATACGACCTAAGGCTTTAAAGGTAATTGTAATTTCATCCTTTCCGGCCGCTGTAGTCAAATGGTGGGTTCCACCTTCAGGTGAGTGTCAATGTGTCCCATCAAAGTCTGAAATTAAACAGATGCTGGTTGCCACCTCGAAGATATTTTGCCATTAAAAAAATGTCAGCATAGTATGTACATAAAGCTAATAAACTTGTCCATTGTTTTCCAACTGAATCGTTTTGATGGGTTTTTCTAAAACAGGAATTACACACCACAAATACAATGCTATCCTTCATGGTACTCATTTATGCGAAACGCTCGATAGAATTAATCTCTTCTGTTTATCTCTTTACTTGAATTTAACAGTTTACCCCCCCCCCCCAACGGATCGTCGCCGATTGCTCCAAAACGCAAAACAAAGCAACCCTGGGCATTTAAGTAATTGTTTTTACATCCTTTGCGGTCACTTTGATGAAAAAAAGTCGGGGGTAGCACCTTAGGTGGGGGTAGGGTAAGCCGTCAAAGTCCGTGGGTAGGGGGGGGGGGTAACCACCCCCTAATAAAAAGTCGCCATTTTGAAAAATATCTGCATGCTAACAAGCTTAAACTTACAGAACATGTTAGAACTACCATTTTCTTTATTCATTAGCAAAAAACCCTATGAAAATCCGATATTTAGAACTTTTATAGCAATTTTTTCAATTTTTTTCAATTTTCGCCGAAAATCAGATTTGGGCGAAATTTTCCGACCTAAAGTACTTTATGACGTCATAATTACGTAACGCCTTGACCGATTTTCATGATTTTGGTATCAATAGAAAGAGGAGACCCTACCCTATACTATGGTATAAAACAACCACACTTTTGGCACGTAAATTTCATTTTCACAGGGGGGGGGGTGGTGGTAACGAGGGTTAATCTGTTAAAAACGTAAGAATGTCATTCGGTTTCCAAAATCCATCCCGATCAAGACAAGTAGACTTACATTATTAAACAATGGCTATCGAATGCATATCAACTATTTGATGTATTATTCTACTTTTCACAGATTTTTCTGGCTCAGTTTGGAGGAAACGTCGACGAACATAAGGTAGTTTTAGACACACAGTGGATCTGTCAGGAAATCATAGGTCCCACGTTCGCTGGAACAGACTTTGAAGATCAGCTAGAAAGATTACCAGATAGGCCATTTTTCACGGAAAACGACCTTGTCATTCATTACAGCGGTGTTGCCCACTTTCCGACACTAGACTTACTTTTGTCCAGTCTTGATCTGATGATAAAATTTGACAAAGATAAATATATCATCTTTGCCAAACTAAAAGACGACATGGCAAAAGTAGAATTGACCGAGGGAATGCAGTTCAGCCAAGGGGTTTGTATCTTTTTAGCAGACGATAAAACCATGTTTATTCCAGGACTGTTTCCTGCCATTCAAGCCAGGATTATGAAACGACTTGGATCAGAAGAGAAAGGCCTGCCAAACATCACATGCAGAGCTCTCAAATTCGTCGGCCAATCAGAGGGCATCGTGCAATTGACTAGGGACAGTGATGTCATCAAAGTAGCTGTTTCTGCCAAACACGGCGACTTGTATGAATGTCAGCAGGACGTTGCAAATGTATCTGATCTGATTGAAGGGGCACTCCTTGAACTATCCCCAGGGACAGTGGTGGCAAGAGGTAATGATGATGGTGTAAACATATTGAATGGTGAAATTTATTGGCCCGAATTAATCTTGAGACTAAATATTATTTCCCCAGACCGATAGTCCCATAATCACCGAGGGGGGAATATATATATATATATATATATATATATGGCTGTGTTGTGAGAGCAAGGGTGACGGGCTATAATACTGTTTTGATATAATATGGAAAATCTAATTTTGAGCCATTTGAACATAAAGCTTGGGATTCTATTTCCTTTGCATGGTTCAGGTTATCTTAGTCCTCGGGAACTGAAAGAAGCATCGACATTGGATGATGTAGCATATTACTCAGAGCAAGATATCGACAAAGCTGACGCTAGAGATGGTATCATCTATCACCAACAAAAACAGATGAAGGAAAGAGTTGAAGACGTCTTGTCAGCCGGTTATAACCCAAGATACATAATTATGCGAGGAACCAAATGCGACATCAAGTGGCTTCTCAAGAATGTGAAGCAAGATCTTCTGAGGGAAATTGACACTGAACAAAATCTGGCGCAGGATTACCGCTCTCTTGCAGATTCTCTGGACATTCCTATCACGATGATGCTGAATAAATCAACGGATGATGAATCGGTGACAGAAAGGGTTATCAACGACTGGAGATTAAAGACAGGGAAGCAAATGACTATTGGAATTCTGATGACCCTCTTGAAACACCCGGGTTTGATAGACAATAACAAAGCTACTCAACTCCTAGAGTCTATGCTAGAGTGTTACGGTCACAAGGTACAGTAAATATCTATTGTTTCATATTTATAACAAGACTTTCAAAAAAAATTGTACTTTTTATTTCTTAGACATAACATGATTTATATATATAGCTTATAAATTTAAAAAAGGTATAACAAATTCTTACATAAAATCGCATGCTTTTCTACATCTAACTCTTTATTTAGATATACATGGTGTGCCAATAAAAACGCAAGATTTTTCGTGATTTTTTTCTGAGAGAATTAGGCTACATGTACTAAAAACAATTATCATATGTTTTTGTACATAATCTCAGATTCAAGTAGCATGTTGTTTCGTAAAATTTGAGCGTTTAATTTTGAAGTTATTACAAGTTCTGTGAAGCCCTTAAAAATTGAGTTGGTCCGATTTCTTGATCTTAATTCCTTGATCAATATCCAAAAGTAGGTGACAATCAAAACATTAACATTAAATGACAAGTTACTTTATCTCCAGAGGAAAACTTCTATCGCTTACTTGCATTTTTGGTTTAGTGTTATATTAAAAGCTCAGTGAAAGTATCCGATCAAGCCAAAAAAGATGTCAGAATAACTTTTACAACTGCCAGAATAACGATTTCAATTGTTTTCTATCCAAAAATTTCATGTTCAAAGTTTCCCCAAACAGGAATGTAAGTTCGTTTCTGAATATCTGGCATGATGTGAACCTTGATTGTATAATTTATCTTGAATCGCAATATGATTTTCCCCAATTACAATTGCAGCTACTACCTCCGAGTCTTGCATTTTATCTATTCATTTTTTATAATAAAATGTTTATACGAAAGCCCTTGAATATTTTGTTTTATTTTAGAGCTGACACTGAAGTACCACAACTAAAACCAACAAAGTTGAGACTGTTAAAACTAAATTTCATAATTGCTTAATAATTGCTTATAATTATTTCTTCAAATCGATCATCTGTTTTGTTTTCAATGAAAATAACTGACCAAATAGTATCTTTGAGCCGAAAAAAATCGTAAAATTAGTTTAGCGGGTTAAAATGTATGGGGGCTAATGTCTTGGATGCATATCATCCTAGGTTAACATACTTCATCCGATGACCACAAATCGGACCAGATTGAAATTTGTGCTCCATTTTGAAAATGCTGTATCTCCGGACAGGAATATCCGAATTTTATGAAACAAAGAGCATAATAAAGGGGAGAAACTCTAATTTAATATCAATGTTTTGATAAACACAATAATCTGTTTATATTTTAAATATTTTTGTTTTCAAATCTTGCGTTTTTATTGGCACACCCTGTACATGCCCAATTTACATAATTGCAGTGCATTTGTAATACGAAAAGAAAAGTTAAATAAATATCTCCAGCAGGAAACAACTGTACAATCTTCATTGCACTATGGTTTAATAAGGAATCGACCTTTTCTCTTTTTTTTAATTGTACTGCTATTAAACTATTACGGTACTATTAGAGTGGTGAAGTGTCTGTAACGATCATTTAAAATGTAAGATGCGATACTGTTCGTGCTCCGCACTTTCATCATATGAGTAAATCCTTTATTTTCATCTAAATATCATCATTCTATTTCAGAGGCCATATCCATTCGAATCACTGAGTGTGGGTGAGTTTTTTCCATCTCTCTTTTTCTCTTTCTAGATCTTCTTCAATTGATCTGATATTTTCAATAATTTGGAAATTTAATTTGATTTGATATAGACATGTACATGGAACGCTGTAAATCATTGTTATGAAAAGTGGGCAAAAACTACAAAATCAGATATTAATGTATAATATAGATAGCATGTTATAGCTTATCCTTTTATCTTAATACTAGCAGGTTTTTCAGACGAACTCTTACTAGAACGTGCGGTTATACGAAGAAACCACAAGACCATACGAGATATTCTAAAGTCTCAAGTTCTAGAAATACCATTATCTGAACAGCATCTATTCCAAAAATATATGAGATCCTTTGTATCAGATGAAGATGAGGAGAAAATGGAGAAGCTGATTAGGCAGTACGAACGAATCAAAGCTGTGGATTATCTCCTCGTAATCGTGATAAGACGAAAGGACCAAGGATGGTTTGAAGATCTGTGGAAGCTGTTCTGTCAATATGGTGAATACACGATGGCAGAGAATTTGGTGAAAGCCAAGGATGATATGCTGACGGAAAAAGCCTTCGAATTACTTGACAATTCAATGAAAATAAAACTAAAGGAATCAAACAGCCGAGCACTTGAGGCAAGTATTTTTCGCAAAATTATGGAGGTTTGTTGTTGATGATGTTGATGATGATGATGATGGTGATGATGATGATGTCGTCGACAACAATAACGATGATGATATTTGTGTATTTTTTCAGGAAATTGAAGCTATTAAAAAGATGGCAAAATCAGGTTAGCCTATAATTAGTGAATTTTGTTCAATTTGCTACATTTTTACAATCAATGGTCAAACAGTAAATTGATGCAACTAGCAACAACATTTGATATCGAAATGCCTTTATAATCAGTACTACACTAGCATAAAAAGATAATCAAAAAGGTATCTCTGTAAATATGGCTCATACGTCAATGGATGTTGTAAACGTAATGTTGATTCCTATGTGCAAGTGATTGAATTTACGTTGTAATTCGAAATCATATTTTTGTCAATCGACATATGGATATTGAAGTTCTGAACAATAAAACTAAGAGGTTTAAACTTACTTGAAAAAGCTGCCAGTTTCATTTTCGCACAAAAAACTAATAAAAAATAAAAAAATAAAAAGATCACCCATGGTTGGAAAATGAAGATGAAAAATAACAGCGGGCCTCACTTGAGTTTCCTCTAGAGCATTTAACAAGTATCGGAAATTGTATTATATGCGTTAATCTTATTATGGATACTTTGACGCGACTAGTTTATATTTACACGAAGATTTTGCCAACCTATTTATGATATAATATAACAATTTCTTTCACACTTTCAGAATTCTTTTGAAAATGACCTTTGATCAAAACGCTCCAAATTCTGCTTAGTTTGTATCATCCTTTCTTATTCAAATTTACGGAATCATATATTATAATTTTCAATATTAAGGTTCTGTCACACATCATCGTATAGAGCCAAAACGTATGAGTAACGTACAAAGACCACCGTGTGGATAACGAATTGGACGTATACATAACGAACAAACCGTAATGATAACGTATTGAACGTACTTCTTTCTAACGAACACATGACGAACAACAATGAATACAACCAGATGGTGGGAATATGTACGTTATTCATACGTTTTGCTCTATACGGTGATGTCTGACAGAGCCTTTAGCTACAGCAATTATTCGTTAAGAATGTTGTACTGTAAAATTAAGTGTAACAAGGTTGTTGTTTCCATATAGTGTTTTATATTGATGCTAGTATTAAAATTCTGATTTTTCATAAAGTAGTATTTGTACTACACCTGGCGATAGCTGAAAAAGATCGATGATCAGAACTGCGTAACTTCAAAAGATTGCGAAAAAAAGTCATCAGTTTTGAAGAAAATTATTTCATTTCCACAGAGAATCTCAGTTCCCTGTGCATTTATTTCTCATGAGGCCACCGGCCTATAGAAATTAAAAAATACAATTTTTTAAAAATTGAATTATACAATAATGTTTGAGGACTTACGAATTCTGAAAGCAACATACAAGTACTTTGCAAAATTTACACACATATGTTCATTAGACAAGAGATCATATAACTTTGGAAGAGACCGAACTTGCCAGTAGTGTGACGGGGTGAGATAGTCCTTGGTCGGATATAAGCAGGACATACCAGGCAGAAATGATACTCATCTTCAAGAGTCTCATCCAAATCACACATCTTGCAAGTAACTTCGAAATTGACAACCATAAAGTGGAATAATTTGGTACCATAATATAGCTAGGGGTCTTTTCCGTCCATTCATAGCAAAGTTATTACAGTCGATCAGGGTATAGCGTATTCATGACGTGATAAAGTACGGTCAATTTGAAAATTGCGATTTTCGAGAAAAGATGTGAAAGCTTAACATTTCTTGTAAGTTTCAGATCCAGTGTATTTTGATATTTTCTTAAATGGCAAATTAAAAATATCTATAGTGGCAACCAGAAACCCGCCTCCACACCCTAATTTACGGCTTTTCTTACCACTATCTTTTGAAGTACCCTCATAATGTTTTAGCATCAGAATGACTGCAATATATTCATTTATAGTTGAAAAAAGACAAGAGTCAGTTGTTGTTGCGTCTTTATGCAGCAGAAAAATAATCCAAATGTATGGTGGTATTCATATTGAGGGTTAAATCAAATCACTGCTAAGAAAAACCCTTTTGACAAAAACAGTATCTTCCTTTAAGAGCATGTCATTTCTAAATGCATCATACAATTACCAGGAAATAGAATTCGTAGAAAGTTAAAACTACACAAAAATTGAATATTTAAATATAGGTATAAATATTCATTCCCAACATTGTGAAAAAAAAAATGCCGAAAAGTCTACAATATCTGGGAACAAAGAATTTTGATACACCTTAAATTTGTTTAACAATGGGATCTTGATGGCACATAAAGTTATAACACCCTGAAAATTCATCAATGGTTTGAGATCGGGTAACATGACATGACATGCCAACGCGATAATAAATTTAGTATTTTCACATAAGATATGTACCCAACAAGAAGTTTCAAAATACTAGTACGTTTATCTTTGGTTGGGATGAGCTTGGCGCATGCTTGTTCACTTACTTAGAATGTACATATTATTTTGGTTGTTTTCACCCCAATTTCAATGTTTGTTTGTTTTTCAGACAAACCAAAAATAGCAAGAACCTGGTGTAAATCGATGATCTATGAATCACAACCCCCTGAAATTAGAACATAACTGACTGACTGACTGTTAAAAAAAGAAAGAAAGATAGTGGTCACCTTTGCAGATACTAGCAATCTTATTATTGTATAAATTGATATAAACAACAATGAGGATTTTTATGTACCTTTTTCAGCAGAAAACATTTCCTGTACTCCCACAACAAGCGAACTAAACATCAGCCAGATAACACAAGGATTGGCTAGTCTACAGACATCTCCTTTATTTCAGACAGACAGTCCAAGCCAAGAAACTAGCAACACAGGTTTACAGCCATTTCTTCAAGGACAAGGCAAGTTATAAACAAACAAACAAAAAGAAAATCTATTACTATGACAATTAGCTGTAGTTTAATAAACAGTGAGACTCCAGGTAAAATTGTATAGTGATGTTGTCAAGTTAAACTGACTGTAAAAACAAAAATTACCCAGATACTCATTGTCATTTTAATTAATCATACTGATTATAATCTATTTATAAAATATAATGTGGTTTTTTTTTGACAAAATATTTTATTATTCTAATTGTTGCTTTTTAGGAACACAACATGGGCAGCAGCTTTTGTTTTACGCACCTACCACTATCATCAAGAATCTAACACAGGTTTCTGGTGATCAACACAATACACTTCCTGTATCATCACCAGGTATGTGGATTAATTGGTAATACAATTTTTAAGTTAATATCCACGAAATATTGCTATTTTATATTACTAAAAGTATATTATGGGTGGTGCCTGTCTTTGCAGGCATATCAAAATCATTATGGCCATGTGTCTGTAACTGGCACCGGAAAAGGGTGGATGTACGTTTTTCCTTGATCGCATCACAAACAGTTGCTTTGCCTTCACAAAAACTGAACTGAAAAATTAAGTGTTATTTTAAAGAGGAAGAAGTGGCTATTTACTGTATGAAATTTGTAAATGAACGTTAAGGGTTGTTGTACACACCGCTTCCACCCCATCTGCCGGAAGCAGATGGGGTGGAAGCGGTGTGTACGACAAAGAATTGCATAATACAAAATTAGCATAAAACAACTGTTATTATTTGAACCCTGTTAACTCCTTAAAACCCCTTTTGCAAAACCGTATATGTGATACATATATAAATATACATGAACATAACAATTTAATCACAAGGTTCAAGGTTCAAGGTTTTATTTCCCATAAGACATACAATATAAAATATTTTTGTAGTACATAATTTTACAAAACAGAGTCTTACGGAGGAGTATACCAGAAGGCCAATAAGGCCAGAAATTAGTCTACCCCTTTAAAGAAGAATATTATTACAGGAAAAGAAAGCTCATGAGTAATTAACAAGACAATACACCAAGGATGCCGACCCAAAAGATGCAAGTGAAAATAATGTTTCAATCATATTTATTGATAAGAGATTTTTTGAGTTGGTTGCGGAAGTGCTTTGCAGTTTTAGAATCTTTAATTAATTTAGGAAGAGAGTTCCACATAATTGGACCGGATGATCGGATGCTACGATCAGCAAAGCATTTTTTGTTATTTGTAACATTCAGGTTATTGGCATATCTTGTTGGGTAATCATGAACTTCCGATCGTTTAGTAAAATAGTTATTGAATGCTGTTGGTAAATCATTGATGGAAAATCTATACATAAATACCCCTAATTCGAGTGTATACATTATCAGTGACAGTAAGCAGATTGAGGTTTGCAAATAAAGGTGCCGTATGAGCTCTGAAATGGCTGTTTGAGATTGTCCTTATTGCCTATTTTTGGATTTTTATAAATTTGTCTAGATGTGATTTATATGTGTTTCCCCATATTAGGATACCATAAGATAAATATGGCAAAATCAAAGTACAATAAAGGGTATGTAATATTCTAGCTGGGATGAAGTGTTTTAGCTTATTCATGATACCTATATTCCTAGACACTGTTTTTGATATGCAATCGATATGGGGTTTCCATGTTAAACATTCATCAACAAGTATTCCTAGAAATTTTGTGGATTGAACTCTTTCAAGGACTGTATTATCCAGAACAACCTTTAAATCTTTGTGTTCTTTATATGATGTCATGTGCGGTGTGCCCAAAATCATAAAATTGGTTTTTGTGGCATTCACTGATAATTTATTGGCTCTGAACCAATTGCTGACTTCCTCAAGTTCTTTATTAATTACATTGATTTTGCTATTGATATTTTTATCCGAATAAGTAATAGTTGTGTCGTCAGCAAAGAGTATGAATTCAAGTATATCCGAGGTATATGTGATATCATTAACATATAAAATAAATAGTAATGGTCCCAGAATGGAACCCTGAGGAACACCACACACAATATTTTGGATGACGGAATTACAGTCATTGAAAGTGACAAACTGTGTTCTGTTATCTAAGTAACTTTTAAACCAGTTTAATGCTAATCCCCGGAATCCATAATGCAGGGTTTCCACGAATGATTTATATCCGGCTATCGGATTTTTTGTGTTTTTGAGCAGTGGCTAAGGTTTTGGTCAAATTTTGTTAAATGTCAAGTTAAAAATGTATTTAGGTTTCTGTAGAATTTTGAATTTTTCAAATCGCATGTTCCTGTGGAAATTTATAGAGATTTTTATCCAAGCATTGTATATTTTGCGAATTGTAAATTTGTAATCAGATAAATTGTTGAAATTATATAAACATTCAACTAAAACTGACGCTTTTACTTTTCTCAAATATGTAAAGTTTCTAAAGCTAGCACGTAAAATACAACTTGGGTTTTATTGATTGTCTGTTAAGGATATAAAGAGTGTCCTTGATAAAGAATAACGATTTTGGCGCTTGTGAATAGCTTTACAATAACCAGTTACAAATAATAATAAGATGTTACACATCTAAGGGAAACCCATCCAGAAACTTTACATTTGACATTGCTATTAACAACCGGAAGTTAGTAGTTTTTGATGAATATAAAATGGGTAACAACTCATATTATGACCTGTATTAATTGTCGACGGAAACTTTAACGCGGGGAAGAAAGTTGACGTGATAAACAGAACAGTGGTTCCTCAATTTGCCCGCCAATATGGTGTCCTGCTCCATATCTGATTAAGAATATCTGATTAAGATTATCTCGCCATTCTTAGTAGTAATAGAATCAGAAATCTGCAAGATAATGCTTTTTGTAGATCAAAGAAATTACACAAAAGAATGAAGATTTGAATTAGGTCAAGTTTTAGTCATTAAACTTTACAAACATTTGTAAGTGTGCATACTACAAGTATTTATCATACCTGCATGATTATTTGTACAGATCAAAACCTCATATGCATCGTTTTTTCATTTACCTTATTGCACCTATGAAAAATGTAGAAGACTTATCCGCTATTGTAGAAAAGCTGTTGGTTTTATGAAAAATTATTATTTAGTATTTTTTCTGATTTTTTGAAACCGGGTATACATCATTTGTGGACACCCTGTATATGACGTTTTTATGACTTTGTTAAACTCCAGATAGAATGATATGCA
>JXSR01S030668.1:182014-210305 GCA_000969725.1 Ophiothrix spiculata | reverse complement strand
GTGGTCGACCCAGTATCTTAGATTACTGTATAAAGGAGCTCATTTAACAATATTTCAGCATTTATTTCTGCGTTTCTTTCTCTGGTAATTTTTCTATTTGCTGGACCAATTTCATGACACGCAGCATTCAAGGGAGCACCGGTAGTGCTTTGTTACCTGATTACATATTTCATATATGCCTTTATCTGGACACTTGAATCATGACAATCTATTGTTTTGTAAATTTTATTTTTGTGTAGTCAATTGAGGGTTGTTTGTCACATTTGCATAGAAGTCACTTTTATTTGTACTATTTATTCCGGTAGGATTGCCTAATATCTCCTGCTGAACCCAAATCTGGGACCATACATTTTTGTTTTATGATTCCAGCTGAATCAAGTCAAAAACAACTCCAATTTGCCAAAAACATAACTTCATCAGACATTTTTGCTCTGTATGAATATTTCTTGCAAACTTCACTGAAGAGCAAAAGTTGCTATATCGACTAAATAATGTTCTTCAAATATGCTGCATGTACATAAAAGAGAGAATACCCAAACTGACTAGCTGAAGGACTAAGGAAAGAACCCACCCAACAGTATTGAGCTGAAGGGCTAATGCCTTGGTGATACGAGTATGTGCCCCCCTTTTCACGCCTTGTCTGCCGCTCCCTAGACCCCCATTTCAAGCACAACCTTTAGTTTGCAAGCCTTATTTTCAAAAATTTTCAGATCCCTAGCCTCATTTTTCAAATTTAGTTCCAAAGACCCCCATCTTAAGCAAAATTTAAAAAAATTTTGCTTCCAGAGTCCAAATTTTGCCCAAAAAACTAGCTCTGAAGGGTCATTTTTTGGTCCCTTCAGTTCTCTAGACCCCCTTTTCAGAGCCAATCTTCCGTTCCCTAGACTAGGGTTTCAGATATCGGGGCCGCACAACCCTACCAAAACCAAAGTTGAGTGCCCCCCGGGGCCCACTCAAAGTGATTAGCTGAAGGGCCGAGGAGGCCACTTAAAATGATGAGCCGAGGTGTGTACTCAAAAGGCTGAAGGTGGGCCCTTATAGTTTGTGAATTTTGTTTGTGAACGTATGTGCCTGCAGCGTATATATCGCTCATTCCAAAAAATCAGGTGCCAATCCAGTTGAAAAAAATGAAGAAATAAAGTTGCTTTTTTAAGTGTTTTTATTGGTAAAGTAGTCATGGATATTGAATCCAAGAGATTTGTCAACAACACTTCTATATTGTTTCTGTACAAAGACTTACCCATTTTTGTGTGGTGAGCAATGGGTGAACTACGTTACCTACTCAATTTTGTATTGATACTCACCATTTTTTTGCCGTTTTGGGCAAGTGTATCCTTCATATGTACTGTTAATGCATAGAAAAGTCACGAGAAGTCAGTAGTGATGTACAGTGTGTCCCAGAATGAAGTTATCAAGATTTCAATGTCACATAATTCAAAAATCAAATAATTCCAGACAATGAAACTTAGTGACAATCATGCTTGATGTCTTGACTTACTTGAAAATCCATGCATTGGGTTTCTAGAAGTGAGCGTTTGAAGCTACACAGGAGTTTGAACACTTTTCCCAGTTTGGGTAAGTTGTAAAAATTCCACGGCAATTTGCAGGATGACCGTGCAACTAAGAACGCTGTCTTTACAGACAAAATCATGATAATATTTGTTCAATTATAAGTGTCTTTGTTGTCAAGATTATTTGAACCTAAATCTGCTTCCTTTTCATATGTAAAAATCATTTAATATATTTTATTAGGTAATCGTTTATGAAAATCACCACTTAGCGGACCATTTGAAAGCACGCTAAAGGGTACCCTGGTTGCAGTCGTTGTCGGAATATGGTAATTCAAAGCAAACATAATATATCATTTGTCAAGAAAAGAGTATTATGATTAACCAATACCTGAAAAGTGCAGGTATCATTGAAACAAAGGAAAGATTTATTTAGCATTTCCAGTAGCCAAATATCCTCATCGCCAAAAATGTCAGAAAATATAAAGCTAATATGGTATCAGATGACAAGGAACTGCAAAAAAGAAGCATGTTGACACCAAGGTAAAAGCCGAGTTAACATTCAGCTCAATCTTTATTAAGACTCCAAGGCATCATCAAGGAGAAGCAACATGCGAAACAAAACAGAAATGTTGGTAAAAATGACATCCTTGCTCGCATACTTCCGCTGCAAACTACCGTTGTTTTTTTGCGACCTCTCCAAACTGGGAAAAGTGTCCAAACTCCTCTTGAGATTCAAACGCTCACTTCTAGAAAAATAATACATGGATTTTCTTCGTTTTTGCACCACAGCAGGTGACTATATTAAGCATGATTGTCACCAATTTTCATTGTGTGGAATAATTTAGTTTTTGAATTATGCAGCATTGAAATCTTGATAACTTCATTCTGGGACACACTGTAGATCACTGTAACATAGCTCACAGTTTTTGCATGTTTTAATGCACAAAACATACATTAGACCATTTACTTGGTAAATTCTAAATATAAACGGGGTAGTAGTGTATTATGTCTATCGCATACTAGAAGTCGAACTTGACAAATCCTATCCAAAAATGGCAATATTGCAAGAGAAAAGGGCACTGGAAGGTTTTTGTGGACCAAAGAACGTAAAAACACCATTGGCACCGGAATTTTTGGAATGTGCAATATGCATTGTTCTCTTACATAATATATTTTCACGGATGTGGTTGGTTCAACTGACTTTTGAGCGATTTTCAAAGATTATACATTTCAGCACAGCTTGCAGCATTCCTCCGTGGAAATTTTGCACATATGAACATGTATCAAGAAATACCACATTTTTTTTTAAATTTGCCCATACAGCATGTCGGGCAGCATGTGTCTGTCTGTGTCTTTGTGGGAATGCAAAGGGCTCAAAATTTGCTGACATGTGAGCCCTTTTCATTCCCACAATGCATCAGAATCCAATAATCAATGGATCAGCAACATAGCTTACACCGTTTTTGTAAATATATATTATAAAACTAATTTGAATTATGTTGTTCAGATGATACTTGGACTAAAATTTAGAGAAACAATAACGATTTAAAAGTTACAGTGGACGCAAACTATTTTCAACTCAATGAAAGAGATAATGATTTTGGTTAACAAGTGTTTGAAGCTTTTTATAAGTGCTGACAAATAAGATAATCTGGTATTAATATTACAACTTTGTTCAAGTGGATGGACAACATTAGTGGCCAATAGTTCAGGTTGTTTTGTGGCTTGTAAGAGGTCACATGAAGTATTTAATAAAGTTATAGTATAACATTTTTGAAAATAAAGGATTGTGCTCAAATTTATGATAAACATCACATGCAAATTCCTAAAGCAATATTTGATGTTAGTGTAGCATACAGCACATCCGGCCCAGTGAATGTGCCCCCCCACCCCCCGGGGAGACACTCAAATATGATGCTGCAGGCATAGCGTGACCACAGTTTTTCAAAACACCCCCTAAAGGGTGATTTTTTTCTGAAGCCAAAATATATGCCAAAATATTTCTTGAAAATGGCTGCTTTTGATACCCTAAACGATGTCACCTGATTCACCTTTCTGTCCTCAAAAACATCCCTAATTCAGCTTTTTTTTTGGTCACGCTATGCCTGCAACATTATACTTGAGTGCCCCCCCCTGGATGTGTCGAAAATGAGCTTACAATGTTAGCACATTCTTTTCTTTCAAGTAATTGCATCAAAAATGACAAATCCTCCATTTTGAAGAAACCACTTCTATTTTAACAAACCAAAATGAAATTCATTTTGTTAACATCTGACATTCGACCATGATTTGACGTTGCATATATCAAGAAATGTTATACTTTACCTTTCAAATACTCAATATTGTGGTTTATTATCGGAGTGCATGGTCTTTTTATTGTGTTGATCGCAAATATTGTACCCAGAAAAACAATCACGCAAAAAAGCAGCCAACTCATTCTTTCTAGTTTGTATAAATGGTGCCCTGGCTGCTTGTATTGTATATATTTTGAGCCTTTGTGGATGTGCAATATAAAGTAAAAATTTGTCTTATTTTGGGGAGGATAAAAATGTCATCACTAATAGCGTTTGTGATGTATTGTATAAAATGCCGCGCTTATTATAAAATGACCTACATTTGATCATGGGACCTTGCTGTTTTTTTAGTAATAATCTTGAGATGTTTTTTCTGCTTGGATATTATGATAATGTTTCTGATTTCAACCATTTTGACTGTATTCATTGCATGTAAAAAACCTTTGGACATACTGTAACCTATCTGTATATATAATTCAAATATGTATAACCATGAAATAATTTGTATATTGACTGTACATATTGCAATATATTAATGCACATTTATTTTTCACATTGTATAGCTAAAACCCCTTGCTTAATTCCCTCCCCGTATCTTTCTATTTTGATTTTACTTTATTCAGTTCTTTTTGTCTTTGTTGTTTACACATAATAAATATGTGATTTGTGGAAAGAAAAAGTGATTGTATCAGAAATTGTATTTATTTTTTATTTATTTATTTATAACATTCGGCTGTAAGCCAGGCTAATCCCAATAGTGCAAATGCATTAAATTCAAGGGTGTGAAAGACAGAATATTGGGAAATTTTTTCGTTTAGGCTTTATTTTTCTTAGAAGATGTATAGTTAGATTAATAGAACCCTTGTTTTTTTGGGTGACACAAACCAACATGAGGGATATAACTACCAAGTCCAGTGATCTGAAAGCCACTTCACTACCTACCCGAAAAAAGGACCTTTTTTTTTCGGGAGGGACGATCAGTTTGCTATGCGATCATTCTGCTAAGTAGAACTCTGACTTTCTAGTAAGTGGTATGATGTGATAGTGGATTTATATTGTGGATAGTAACATGGAAAAAATCAAGGTCCTAGGATCAGACTAGAAGATGTACACAACACCTTAAATGTTTATTTTTTATTGGTTTATGTTTATTCAGAGTTCGTCTATATCAGTGGCGTAACCAGAGGGGGGGCAGGGCCCCCAGAAAAAATGTCTGCCCCCTCCCCCCCCCCCCCCAAATGAAATCAAGAAAAGTACAAAGTTTCAATATATAGTACATTTAATGTAGCTGTTAAATATTTCAACCTTTTATGGGTTATTTTTTCAAAATTTTCAATAATTTAAGAAAAACTCAGATTTTTCACCATAATAGTACACATTTTATGAATTTTAGCAAAATTTGGATGATTTGCTACATAAAAAATTTTGGGGTGTACCTTTTTGTGTCTGAACAAGAACTCTTTCGCCCCTCTGCAAAATTGTCTTGCCCCTGCTCGCCCCCTCGACTGAAAATGTCTGGTTCCGCCACTGGTCTATATCCATCGTTTGATGCTTATCATCATATAAAATGTCCTTGCAGAGCAGCGAACCACAACCATCTGATCATGGTCAGAATAAGAATGCCTGACCTCTGCAATATGAGGTACAATGTGACCGTCCATCCCAAACCAGCCGTAAATGCCACCTCTTGTCATTTTCACTCTTTTAATTATTTGCAAAAACCATGCTCTGAGGATTAAAATGACACCTTAAAGACGATCGCGGTGTTTATTCAAGAGGGCAGTGTAACAGAATTTGTTGGTCTGTGGCGGGAAGATTTTGACAAAACGCGTGCGTGGTATCTAAGCGTAAGATTTGCGCCTAATACGCAAAACGCAACGCGCGCACTAGCTTTTTACGCATTGTCTTCCCGGTAAGCGCCGAAAATGGCGCGAAATGATAACGAGTAGCTACGAGTGCTCCCGAGCCAACGGACCTTCAGTGATAAAACTTTTTACGTGTGATTTCCTATACAAACAAAATGCTGATTTTTCAAATATTTGCTACGGGTAGAATTTTTTAATATTTTGCTGGTCAATTGTGAAAGTCAAGTGGATGTCAAATCAAGAAAAAAATATGGGGTCACCGACTGTTTTCAAAAGATAGCTAGAGATGTAATTACATGGGGTAAAATCTAAAAAACGCTTTTCATTGCCGGGAATATCGAAATTATGTTTTATAATATCAAACAGATAAAAAAAGTCAATTACGTTAATTAACCTATCGCTCGAGTTTTCAAGTTATCGTCAATTAAAAGGAAAATGACGTCATTATATATGACGTCATGGCGCGCTTAGATGATCGGTGACCCCCATTTTTTATTTCTGAATTTTGAAGTTTAGACCCTTATCTATTAACTGACGAAAAATAAACTTGAACAAAATCTACTCGTAGGAACTTATCACCGCGATCTTCTTTAAATTCCAGGCATGAGAATCTTCCTGTTTAAACAGGAATTCCTGTTTTTTTGTGGCCAAATGTATGTGTTTTTTAGCCTGTGTTCCTATTTTTTCCAAATTTTTCCTGTTTTTTCATGGAATTTCATTCTCATGCCTTGCTTAATGAACTTCACACGATTTCCAGAAGTTAAGTTATGGTCCGTCAAAGGTTGTCAGGGAGTCAAATGGATAACCGAGATAAATGCGTTCAAAGATCAGTAAGCCCTATTTTTCTGATGATGTCTTTAAAACATGCAGATTTATTTCACAAGGATTGTGAATCTGTCAAAAATTCACAACCTTGTCATGAATTTTCACCTGTAGAGCAAAATTAAGTTTCTGGTATTTACGGCTCATACGGACTGGACAGCCACAAATAGGCATCAGAACAATCGCTATGAAGAATTTAGGTTTCAAAATCTAGCATCAAGGCAGTCGTTGGAAGGAGTTTAAAAAAAAATCTCTCTTCAATTTGTTCCAACTTACGGTTTAAGTTTAAGGAGGAGCAGGAGTCAGACTTTTGATAGGGAGGGGGAAATTTAATAATCATGCTCTCTGATATGTCAATTTTTACATATTTGTGTGCTTAATGAGTGACATAAAAATCATCAGTGGCCCACAAGGATATTTGATGAAGTGCAAGTTCTGTTCTATTTTATATTTAAGTTAATGGACTATCTAATGCATGACTTTCCGTTAAGGCTGCAGTGCCTCAGTGCCTTGAAAATTTCATGAAGGGGGTGTAATGTTAATTGCACTTAGCACACTAACACAGATTTTGGCATACATGAAGAGTAGATATGACTTGATCCTTGACCTCGTGATTTCAACCAGAGAATCCTGAAAATGGCGTAAAGAATATTTTTAAAATGGCTTTTAACGCTTTTAAAAAAAGTTCAACATTTTGTGTAGTTCAAATTATCTGATCTCATTCAAGTCTATTAACCAGTTTATGGCAACTATATGTATTACGGAAATCACTTAAGGGCACAGTTAACCCCTCATTTTCTGAAATATTTCATGCTTTCTAACTCAGCAACCGATAAGTAACCCCATATAAAAGTATACATTTCTAGATGTGGATTTTCATGTAGAAGATGATGGTTAGGTCAGTTTTAGACCAAAATGTATGATTTTGGACCAAGGCCCAAAAAACCCTTGTTCTTGGACCACTATATTTACAAACAACCTAACTAAATTTTGAAAAAATAAAAGTTGGACCTCGGATGCTTTTTAGAATCTAGAAACACATGTCTAGGAACGCATTTCTCAAATTTTTGATTTTTATCTTACTTTGTGAAATATTGCCAAAAATAGGCCCAAAAAATCATTTTGGGCCATTTTTGGACCTATATTTTTAGAAGCGGATTTTTACCCTGAACATGATGATGATATTAGTTTTTTACCAAAAATGTCAATTTTGGCAAAAATGCCAAAAACCGTATTTTTTGCCCCAAAATTTCTGGAAAGCCCAACTAAAATTTGCATTCATGAAATGTTGAACCTTTTAGCTTTTTGGAATTTAGAAACAAATGTCTAGGAACGGTTTTCTCAAATTTTTGATTCTTATCTTATTTTGTGAAAAAATGCCAAAAATAGACCAACAATTGCCATTTTGATGGCAGCGGTGGGATTTTTTGCATTTGTTGACCTATTTTTTGCATTTTCTTAAAAACTAAGGGTTCAAAGCTAAAAAATTCAAAATTTCATGAATGCAAATTTTAGTTAGGCTTTCCCGGAATTTTGGGGCAAAAAATATGGTTTTTGGCATTTTTTGCCAAAATTGACATTTTTGGTCAAAAACTGATATCAACATCATGTTCAGGGTAAAAATCCGCTTCTAAAAATGTATACTTTTATATAGTTTATGTAATTAGTTTGAAAGTTAGAGCACAAAAACAGTTTACGTCATTTGAAGGTCTACCCCAGCCTTAAAGAAGCATCGTACAATTTTTCAAAATTAGGATTTTGGATTCAGATGAAACATCACGACTCACAAGGTCAAAATTTCAAATTTCAGTTAAATCGGACCAACTTGAATTTAAAAGTCATGTATTTCATATAAGCTTCCTATTCTTTACTCTATAAATTAATTTTAATATGGCTACCATAAATTAGACACATTTTTATCCATATCTCCAAAACTAAACATGCTTCAGCTGTGAAATTTCACATGGAATATGAGTAATATAAAATTATAAATTATAAAATGAAAACAACAACTTAAAAAATATTTTCAAAAAAATCAAAATTTCCAACGAAAAAACACACCTTTTTTTGGAAATATGAAAATTAGGCACGGTATACTTTTGTACATTAAAAAATTTTTCCAGTTTCGAAAAATAGGTGCGGGCAGTCAAGGACAACCAAACAATTTTTTGGTATGATATTCCAACATCTCGTAGCTGAAAAAGAACTGTAGCTTTTCAAGCCCAAAAAATGTTCAGGCAAAGAGGACAATATTTTTTCTGAAAAAAACATCAGCATGTAATATTTTTTCTGAAAAAAACATCAGCATGTAATAATATTTTCATACTATCCCGATAAACCTTTTCAAGGCAGCAATATAGTTTTACAATTATGTCTCGTGATAATATTTACAACCAGTTATGAACACTGTGCATTCAATGTCAGTTTTGTCTACACTGCTATAGAAATAAAACTACAAAATTATTCCGACATTTTCATCAGGCATAAAACTTGCATTGCATTGCATGGATCGCTAGGAACTTTTTTGAGGTTTGTTAAGTAATGTGTGGTAGTTGGGTGCAGTGGTTTTTCAATTTTCTCATAATGTCCCCATAAAAGCATTGGGCACATTTTGTGGAGGTAGCTATAGGGAAAATACTGCCACACAAATTCAGCTGAAACTGACCAATGTAATGCTTGATTCATGAGGTCTCTGGGGTGATCTTTACTAGCTTAAATTTGTCATAATAACATATAGAGGGCAGCATTCTGTTTCAGTTTTGCACAACTTTTTGTGACCCTCGAATTTTGCTTAATACAGTGCCCTATGGAGAAAATAAGAAAAATTGCTTGTCTTTTAAAATATAGTTTGGCGTCTTTTGTTTTTAACCTTACTATTTGATTTGACATTGCAATTCGGTGAGAGTCGGGGGCGCACCCTTTTTAAAAATATAGCACAGCCGAAATAGAAGGGAAATATAGTGCCATTTTTGTCAATTCATCCAATTCGGGTCCAGAATTCTGCACCAAGGCAATTGATCAAAGTCACAAGAAATCTGATATTTTCAGTCACCAATGGGCCACAACATTTTTAACTATAACTTCGCCACTTTAAACACTAGGAAGCTGTTTGACCCCTTATTTTAAAGCTAATTGCTCTATAACAAAAAGCTAAAAATAGTGATATTCAAATTAATACAATTTTTTCATGATTAATGCTATCTTTACAAAACACACAAAGAAATAAAAACACAGCAGTTACATATTTTTTTCAAAGAAATATTTGCTATAATTGATAAAAAACACATAGATGTAAGGTTTGGCATTACTACAGATCGTTATATTGCTCCAATTACAGAATTCTACATTTGACTGAACAGGTGTAATAGTATTTAGTCATCCAATCACCCAAAACATTTACAAAGGCTGGCCAAATTGAACAAACAAAAAAGAAATAGACCTGTTCTATGACCAAGTGATTTTACTTGTTATCGTGCACACTTTTTTAATTTATCATGATTTTGTTAATACAATTTACGAGCCCTAAAATATTGATTTTGAGGTTAAACATTAATCATCCCCTTCCAGCACAGCTATAAACCTAAACCCATGTCAAGTCAATGTTTCTAAAGTTATCTTTGTACACGCTCGTTGTAAAAAAGTTTTACAACAATGGTGAACACCATAAGGTGAATTTGGCCGAGATAGGAAATCAATTTTTATATTAAAGCAGCAATAGAGGGTTTGCATATGATGTTATAATATGTGACCGTCCATCCCAAACCAGCCGTAAATGCCACCTTTTGTCATTTTCACTTTTGTAATTATTTGCAAAGACCATGCTTTAAGGATTAAAATGACAACTTTGTGAACTTCACCTGATTTCCAGAAGTCAAGTTCTGTTGCGTCAAAGGATGTCAGGGAGTAAAACGTATAACTGAGGACAATGAGTTCAAAAATCAGTAAGCCATTATTTTCTGTTGATTGTCTTAAAAATATGCAGATTTATTTTACATAATTCCCTATCATTTTCTTGAAATGAAACTTTTCTGGTATTTTATAGTAGACACAAGGATTGTGAATCTGTCAAAAAATCAATTCCGGCAAATTACGACCTAGACATGTATAATCAACTGTAGTGCAAAATGAAGTTTCTGACATTTACGGCTCATACGGGCTGGACAGCCACATATATATATAGGCCTATGCCATTTGCAACTAACGACTGTCAGTGTCAACTATGTATGCTGCCAACAGTCTTTGTACAACCTGCATATAAGTACAAACCCTCTTTTGAGAATAAATTTATTACCTGTGGTGGCCACAAACTCGCAGCCTATTGAATTTGAATCTTGCAGTACAGTGTTCCAAAGCCTGGGTTCCAAAGAAACCTGTTTTTTTTTTAGCCTCAAGTTCAAACTTAAACTTTCTTTCTCAGACTCTGCATATGATATTCATAAGTCATTTCCAATCCAAATATGTGCCTGTACATTTACATTATGGGAAGGTATCCTATATTCAGATTTTGGAATGTATTATTTCTAACCTGAAAACAAAACCATCTTCAGTAAGGTTAGGTTACGGTAACAGCTTTTACATTGTTTTTCATCTTTGCTTTTCTTGCCTCGTCTATAGCAAGTTTCTGATATGCACGACAAATGGTTCCACAATGGTTACATTTCTTGATTCGTGTGCACATGTGTAAAATTGTCATCAGCCGACCAATTTTATTCCTACAAATATACCAAGGGCCTGAAAACCATTGTAGGAAGAACAAAATTTCTGATGTTACTTCTGTTATGGAAATCAAAAGGCCCCGTAATACTATCAGATTTCATGTCATAAAAGGACAAGTTTATCAATCCATATCCCTACAAATATTAACAAAATCCAAACCATAAAATATTGAATGAAAATTTTACATCAAGTTCTGGTTCAGTCAATGGACATATAAGCAAAGTTTCCGTCCATAAATTCTCCTTACATACATGAACAATATTGGGCTGGTTTTATACAATGTATATGGGTCCTTGGCTTATGATTATAACCTTACGTACAATTCCATTGTGCATGAACATTATATTGGAGCATATTTGTGACCCGCCATATCGAAAGGTACCTTAGGGTCCCAAAATCAAAATTTATTTTTTGGTTTCTCATCTGAAAGTTGAGATTTTAAGCTTTAAAATGACACCTTGCTTTTGGTTATTGGATGTTCGGTTGCGAAGTTACATCCAAATTGGTAAACGGCATCGGGCTGATTCGGAAAACTATAGTTCTGAGAAAATCAAGTTCAAGGTTTTTGTACTTATTAAAACTTGAATTGGAGAGAGGATTTTTATCTTGGTTTTTAAGACCTTTTTCTTAAATGGATATTGGCACAGGATAAAATACCCTTCGTAGGTAACGTTTCTGATGAAATTAGAAATTCGACCTTGGACGTGACTTTTGACTATACTCAGCTTCAATGGCCCGTATCTCGTAATATACTATGCCGATCTACCTTCGATATGGCGGGTCACATTTCATGAGGATCTTCGGGTGGTGGAATTCAATTCCAGGAAAAAAGGGGCGACATTGAGGATTGCAATTACAAAACAAAGAAAAAACAGTATCTTAGGTACCCGAGCAATATGTGGTCACAATATGGCCACAGCTGTAAGAGCTGGCAAGCCACACCAAATGGTGAATCTGCTTGAATCTGAACTGTATTTAATGCATCCAGATTTAACAAAATCATTTCTGATAACAATATTGATATACACTGTCATAAGAGGCTCTGGTTAACACTGTGGGTCTGAAGTGACATCAATATTAACATATGGACATCGCTGCAAGTCTATATTTTTAAATTCAAGGCCTCAAATGAAGGCAACTTTGTTTTACACCCTAAGTTAGATTCCTAAAGAAAACAATTAAATTTAAATTGTGTTACAATAAGTGGACAACAATCTATGACACACAAACTTGCTGTGTGACAACAATGTATCTATGAATTAAATTTCAATTTGTGACCATGCTGTGACCGGCAACCAACATTATGTGGCCGTATTTTGCTCTGACACCTTACCCTTGACATGTCGTCATGTGAGTGCAAGAAAGTCGTATCTGCAATGGCTGCCCTAAGTTATTTTTATTTTATACTTTGTCACAAGATTGTGAAAAATACCTCAAAAATTCCCCGTCTTATGTCAGTGGTTCTTGAAATGGTTCTTCAGGTGCAGGTGACACTGAAGAACCATTTCAAGAACCACTGACCCAAGATTGGAGATTAGACAGTGTGCAATCTAAATTTGTGACAGATGGCAGCTATTGCAGATAAGACTTTCTTGAACTCACATGACGATGTGAGCACCCATTTCCAAGTGCAATTCATGCTTTGAAATTTAGGTAAATATAATATTATTTATAATATATACAATTCACTAGCACAAAAATGCTTGTCCCTAATAAAGGGGCATTCTCATTCTTATGGAAAAGTTCCTAGTTAGTAATCTCTCCTATAACATAAAGCAAAAAATGGTGGGACTATTTACAAGTATCCCAAGAAGAATGAGAATACATCAATTTGGTAACATGATTTCACAACTTTGAATCAACAAAGTTTTACAAAAAAAAAAAAACAGAATCATGTTGAATAGCAGTATCATATTTCCATGCCATCTATGTATGTTCAGCTGGAGCAACTGGCTATGTCTTAGCATTTCAGAGATGCTGGAACTCGTTGACAAAATAGAGGATTTGCACCCGACGTCATATCAGTGCCGCAGGTCACCATTAAACAGTCCATGAGAAATTCATAACAATACAAACTTACCAAATTATTTACTGATAATAACAAAAAAGTTCTCACATACATTCAGTTTAAATTTCTAGTCATGAATGACATTAAATAAATCAACAGTTACAGCCGATTTTGATGTCTTGTTTACATCACAAACTACTCTGCCCCACCAAAATGGTAGCGAAAACCGTCTGCGTGTGTATGGTGCACATTGCATTGTGCAAATCCTCTATTGCTGCAATAAGTTGTCCCACACAAGTTGTTGCACACATTTCCAACTTCTTAAAATTTTTGTTGAAACCAGAACTACAAGATAAACAATATATCAGGTTATCCTGCTGGTCACAAATGCTCTCACCATGGAGTTGACACACCCGGTCTTAAACCAAACAGTCATCATTTTACGAAATTCACATGAATATTGGGAACTACTACAAGCTGAGGTTTGAGTGTAAGAAAGAACCTGCCAACAGCCTGGATACTTTAGCTGATGCCCTGTGTGACATAAATGTTCACACACACAACAAGCAGAAAGCCTCCGAGTGTTGAACCATGGATGTCTTCCGTTTTACTCACATAGCGACGTTCTCCAGAAGCCACCATCTTGGTTTTTACAAGACTTCCCATTGTGCCCCGCACGCGTTTTGACCAGAATTTTTGATTTATTGAAAAATTGATCGGGGTTTTCGACTATTGGAAAATATTCAAGTGGCAATTATCACGACATACTCAGCCGATAATTGGAGTTCAAATAACAAAAGTCTGCAACATGTCATAGGCTTTGAAGGTCGATTATTGTAGATCCTTCTTATTTCTACTACATCTATGGTTGAACTTATTTTTGGGGTAAGCACATGCTTCTTTATAATCAATAGTATAAACACCCACTGTGAGAATCCAGTTTGCTCATTAAAACCTTCATTCTCCACACAGAGTGCTGGTATGTAATCAAATATTATCTGACTAGCATGAGTCACAGTGATGGTAGAAATATCATCATAAAGTGAAAGATATATTATTCCATTGGGACAGTGAGTAAAATGGAAGGCAGTTAATACAGTGGAACCTCGTTAACACAAAATCACTGGAGCCAAAGAGTTTAGTTTGGGTTATCAGGATTTTGTGTTATTCAACTGATTACACATACGAAATCAATACTTGGGTCCCAACAAACATTTTGTGTTATCAGGGTTTTTGTGTTAACAGATTTTGTGTTAACGGGGTTCCACTGTATTTGTTTTATATCACTCAATAATAAATTCTTAAATAACCTCAAAATATTGATTTAAAACTTAAGTATCATTCAAAAGTGGATAAGTTGACCTAAAAATGGAGAGTTCGCGACTTGGCACATGCATATTTCAGTGCAGAGCAGCGATAGTTTCTATCGTCAAACCAATAACCAATAAACCAATGAAATGCCTAGAATTTATGAGTGAGTGATATAATACCTTCACTCGCTATTTGGCTTATTTTTTACACCTCATAACTTTACATCAGTCATCTACTTAAGGGGACACCTCCAAACTCAACCAGCAGAACTACCAGTTTAAGGCAGTCGACAGCTGGTTGAATTTGGAAGTGGCCTCCTTATCACAAAGTATCCATTCTTATTATATTCTACAGTGGAACCACTTTAATACGAAAACTGTTAATCCCAAACACTGATGACACAAAATTAATTTTCAAGTCCCTGGCAATGACTTTGCAAGTGATTGATAACACATAATCCTGATAACATAAATGTGTGATCCATCAGATTTCGTGTTTAAGTGGTCACAACTGAATCAACAAAATTGTGTGACACTGCAGCTTGTTTCTGCAGGATAAAGTGGGAACTTTTTTTACACACTGAATATACAAAAGTAAATTCTTAATTAAGTCACTGACCGGACATCACTATAGGCAAAATCAACATTTATTGGACAATTTAAACAAAAATCCATGGTAAGGGTTGCATTTATAAACAAATGGGCCCTGCACTCTGAATTTTTGTTTACAATAATAATAATAATAATAATTCCGGCATTTATATTGCGCCTTTTCCAGTGGATACAAAGCGCTGGCCATTATATTACGCCGTAACAAGGGAATCGTCAGAACCATTTCGCCTTAAACTAGGCCATTTGCGGCCAATGACCAAAGGCGCAGACCTATCAGCACTTAGGTTGTGATATTCCCCCTCAACAGCTCCCCAATACGCTCGGGTCGACGAGGCAAGTGTGATAAAGTGATTTGCCCAGGTTCACAACACGTTGGCGCTAGCGGGCTCGAACTCGCAACCTTCTGATCACGAGTCCTGCTCTGTTCCGCTAGACCACGCGCGCCCACAACTGGCCAATAAATTGTTGCTTTCCCTATAGTGCTGATGTGCCACTAGGAAACCTAGTAGCTGGCCACAAATCCAGTCACTACACTGCCACTGTGCTATTTGGAATACAACATTTCAAACCAAGCCTGAATCAGCAAAACATTTTCATTTGACAAAAAATAACTTTTGTATTGCAACTAACAGTCAAAATTCAATTTCTTGTTTCACCAAATTAAATTTCCTCTATACCATCATATTACCAATTTGGAAACACTGTCGCTGTTAATTGTCATGAAATTAAGAAATTAACTTGTTTTACAGTATTTAGAAGTCATTGTAATTAAATGAGGACCAATTTAGCTCACGGTCACATTTCAAACAATTGGTTAAAAAGATCTCTCATTATGTAACAACATTGGCATGGTAAAATGGGGACAATTAAATAAAATGTGAGTAAGATTGCACAGAAACAATGAGTGCCCTATACAGTCATTAGCAATCTGCCATGCGCTCACATGGAATAGAGATCAATTTCCAATGAGGCCATTTGGCAATGTTGAATCTAATAGAAATTGTGCCAAGTTGTTTATCTGTCTGATTGAGTCAGAAATTGTTTTAAATATTACCCAGTCTTTCCATAAAGTGAGATCATAGTCCTCTGTAGGAGTCGTAAGCCATTCTTCCCATATTCAGAAGAGTCGAACCTCTTTATCCCAGTCAGTTTTATAAAGATTTTGATGGTTTCCAACAATGTTTCAAAAAATTACCTAAATTTGTGAAAAACACTATTTGTTATTGTATTTTTTAAGTCATTGAAATAAAGTGCATTTCATGATGTATGCTCCCCACAAATGACAGTCTGGCAAATTCTCAAAAGATTCTACTATAAGGAGTAGCTCATGATTCTATAATATTTATTAGCATATCAGGGATGTAAGTCATTTGGGTCAAGATAATCCTAATAACAACCTGCTGCACATCACAGCAACCTTTTCTTAAATCAAGATTTGTGTGCAAACTTACATCCCTGCATCAACACTGCTCCTGCACCAATGTCTTGTGAAAATGTGTTCAATTAACCAATGATAATAAACCCATGGAATTACTTCCATCAAGGCTACTGAATGACAAAGTTAAAGGGACTGGCCTAGATTCTTCCCACTAATTTTTTACCTGCATATTTTTTTACATGAATCGGTAGAACATGTTTATAGTAATATAACCTACAAGTAGTTTTCCATGATTTTGAGGAATATTGGAGAAAATTGCAATTCTTTACCTGCTTTAATTTTTTTTGCCGGCGAAAAAAAAAAGATGTGAAAACAGTGTTTCTAGTTTCAAAATTTAAAAAGATTTTGTTTCTACACATGTGATGGGTAAACAAATTATTTTTGATGAAATTGTTTCTTTTTTAATATGTATTAAATTATCTCTAAGAGCTTTGTTTGATTTTTTATCTGATAAATCCAGATCTGAAGTACAAAGTTTTTAATTCTAAGTGGAATCTAGGCTAGTCCCTTTAAGTACAGTTGAAGTTAGTGTGATATGCCATACAATGCGTACTTTTACCATATGTTGGCAAACACAAATTTAAAAAAAATATATATGCAGTCTAGGAAACCCTGTTACAAAATGAAACCAACATTGCATGCAGATATATCAAAATGAGCAAAATGCGTGCCGTATCTCAAGGTTATTCTTCACTTGTTCATGGGCACTCAAGTGAACAGCCAATATCAGGCCAATCATGGAAGTGTGTGAACACAACTATTGTTGTTGGATTTAATTTGTGAACGCGTGTCTGTAGCAAATACGCAGAGGTGTCTTACGCGAGCGTAGATTTTAAAGGCTATATTGTGCGCGTCTATGCACAAGAGTACGCGTTCACAAATTTAATCCAACAACTATAGGGCTTTACATGTTGCGCAAAATCCAGCGAATAAGTGAAAAACAACCTTAAAATCATTGTTAATTTGTAGGTTTCATCATCTATCAGGTTTTTTTTTTTCATATCACATCACACATTGGCACGATCACCACCAATGAAATCCTAGGCCAAGACCCTCCATAACAATGACTACTATACTTGGTCTAAGTCTACTTGTCCATACTTGGCAAAAGCCTATGGGCCATTCATCCAAACTAAACTTGGCTACAGCGCAAGATCCAATCACTGGTGACAATAATCGTCATGTGAGTGCAAGAAAGTCGTATCTGCAATGGCTGCCCTAAGTTACTTTTATTTTAAACTTTGTCACAAGAATGTGAAAAATCACTTAAAAATTCCTGACTTATGTCAGTGGTTCTTGAAATGGTTCTTCAGGTGACAGTCAGGTGACAGTGTCACCTGAAGAACCATTTCAAGAACCACTGACCCAAGATTGGAGATTAGACAGTGTGCAATCCAAATTTATGACAAATGGCAGCTATTGCAGATACGACTTTTTTGCACTCACATGACAAATTATATAAGCACAATATGTCTGATGTCCCTGATATACTACTGCAAAAACCACAATTATTTGTTTGGTTTTTATTTCTGTTAATTTCACCGAAAACCTAAATGTGTGCATTTAAAATATCACTAATACAAATAATTGATCTTAATTACAATATAGCAAGCTGATTCCAATTTTTAGTGAAATTTAAATGCAGTGCTCAGTGAGCTTAAAATTTAAATATTTGTGAAAATTTATACCCAGCAAAACATTTCTTTCTGACAGTATCATACAATTGGCTCTGACATCAGGCCCAACTTTTACACTGGAGCATTAAACACAGCTGTTGATTTCACAATCAAATATGCCACAGCTGTATTTGTCTTACTAAAATTACAGCCTTACAGCTAAAATCAATCCAGAGAAAGAATTGCCAATTTGTAAAACGTGTAGATCGGTTTATGAGACTTGAATAATTCAACACATCACCCAGTCCAAAAAAACAGCCAAATATTACTTCTGATGACCCAACCAACTATAAGATCCGGTATCTTCCGGTATAGAATTGTACCTAAAATTTGTGTAAAACATAGTACCTAAAATTTGTGTAAAACATTGTAAGGAAACATACCACATAATTTTGTTGTAAAATAAGTATATAAATAATTATTCAAAAGGAACTGTTTTTCAGCACATTTATCAGAAACAATTTTTTATTTTGAATTTGACCTCACCTTAATAAATTCTATGAAATTTTGAGCATCTTTGTATCAGAATGACAGGTGGATAATATGTGACCGTCCATCCCAAACCAGCCGTAAATGCCACCTCTTGTCATTTTCACTTGTTTAATTATTTGCAAAGACCATGCTTTAAGGATTAAAATGACACCTTAATGAACTTCACATGATTTCCAGAAGTCAAGTTATGGTTCGTCAAAGGCTGTCAAGGAGTAAAACGCATAACTGAGAAAAACGCGTTTCTGGCATTTAGGGCTCGTACGGGCTGGACAGCCACATGTACAAGTACCTTTCCTGTCCATGTTATTTTTTTTTTAATTTAAAAGGGCTAATTTTATAATTCTGTGCTGAGTGAATTGGTGACATCACATGTGGCTTATAATCATGGGAGTAGAACTTGATAAAATAAAAGCATGTAAGTTGTTCAACACAATAAGCGATAACCGTGGCCACTTTATCAGTATAGATTATAATTCAAATTAAAATGTCAGAAACAAGTTTGCTATACATGTACTACATTATAGCCATGATCATGACCTTAAGAATACCAGCCCTTCGAAATAAACAGATACAGTACTAGTGTGACGTTTTCCCAAAAGACATGAGATGATACTGGATCTAGATTTTTTCTAAAATGTATACTTTTATCAAACTTCATTACTTTTCTCTTTTAGCATAATAGGTCCTTAGTAAACTCTTTGCCTATACTTTGATCAACACCAAATAGGCAGACCTTTATTCTACATCGTGAATTGATACAGATAAGTATGTTTTTATTTGAACACACCATAACTGTAGGAGACAGTGCGTGCCGTATGTGTGACTTGCGTATCAGTATCGATGGGGCGCATGCAAGGATTATGTTTACTTGCAGATGAAGAAAAGCCTAACAAGTCCTGCCTATTTAGTGACGATCAAAGTATAAACATTGGTAACCATCACTCACAACACTTCCACAGTAGCACCAGCAGATTAAGTCCAAAAATAATTGGAGAAAATTAACAAAACCTTTGAAATCTTAATAGAACTTGAAATGCAGAACTTACTAAATTATGTAATACTAAATGAAAAATAAAATGAGCAGATTCTATCACCACCAAAATTTGATAACAAACCTGTTCATGAGTTGGTCCTCTAGACCTCAGTAGTTCTTCCTGTTGACCCTGAAGCCATAGCTTAAACTGAGTATGTGCTGATCCAATTACCTCTTCTTACTGTTCATGTGCTAACCCTATACACCTTGATGTTGTACACTGTGTTGGACAATTTCGGCGCACGTCCGAGAGTCCACTCTCGCAAAGACTTGCGCAAAACATGTCCACGAGAATCCAAGTAGACTCTCGTAAATCCCAAAAGCTCCCACACAAAGTGAATGGAGGAGAATCCAAAGACTCGCGCAAACGCCATCCATGAGAATCCAAATGGACTCTCGTACCTCTGAACGAAATTCTACCCCTGCTCCTATGTGTCGATCCTGCAGACATTGAATTTATAGTTATTAAATATATAATGCGGTGGTCCTCTACACTTTAAACCATTGTGCGCTGATCATGTAGACCTTGTAGTTGTAGCTCGTAACTGATCACAAGCTGGTCCTCTAGACCTTTGAAGTTATAATTCTTCCAACAAATAAAATAAACTCTCTCCTCTTAGTAAAGTCAATAAGTTAAATTTTCCAAGAAAACAAGTTGTTTTTTCTTGGCATCCATCACGCAATTCATCTAGCATCTAGGTTACTCAGTGACAGTAATATACATATCTCATATTTTTTGGTTGAATTCAAACAGTTAATCTTGGACTATGGAAATGCACAAACATATCAATACATCCGTATAATTTAAAGACATTTTACAGAGTAATATTTGACTTACAAAAATTGGGCTTAAATACCAGTAAAGACAATATTTTTGAATACAAGTGTTTAAACCCTAGTAAGAGTAAACAAACGAATGTCCATCTTTTCAAAACAAAGTCATTACTCTCTGCGCTATTAAACGTGAGCATCAGATGGGTCATTTAAGCTGGTAATAGAGATATAACTCATGTTTTGTTAATGTCTTCTAAATCCACCTGAACTTGAAGCATATTGTGTGAGGTTTACTTACGCACACACATTGATTATTATACCAAACGAAATGAGCTAAGTTGTGTCAAAAAAAATATCTAGTATTAGTACCTTACAGAAAGTTAATGTATAACAAAAAATGTGAATAAATTTTTTATTTTAAATAATATTTGTTAAATCGATCCAATCTACATTCTCTAAAATAACAGTTATACATCAATTTCAAGAGAATCCCAATGCATTTCCATAATCTAAGGCAACAATAGCGAATAGCAACCCAGCGAGTCTGATGTGTGTACACACACATGTAAAGTATCTCTGTAGACGAATTCCATTGCCTAGCTAGGCCTGGCAACATTATTTGATGAATGCCGCTATGCAAGCCCACATCACATCGTTGGAGTTCGCTTTTTGGGCTACCACATCTGGGTCAAGGTCAAGGAGTTCTCGAACACGCTTTGTTGCAAGCTGTTGACAAATCAGAAAGAGCAAGAAAGTTTAAATAGGATATTTATTTAAAATATCTTGGGTCTATAAAATGAATTATATTATGTGGCCTATATAGAAATATAACAAAAATGAATGAGACACATAGCCGATGTTGTTATTCATCAATCCCCAAGATAATCGGTGGATCATGCACAAACCTTCAAGCATCACTGAAGTTGGTAAGCACATTAGCAGTAAGCCTAGTCATAGACTCACCAGGTATACACTGTATGCAGTGCCCTAAGTAGGAGCATTCGCACCAGTACCAACAGCTTAACGTGACTTTAAAACCATTGAGCAATTAGAGTAAATTTTCTTTCCCAAGGAAAACAAGGGGACATGGCCCAACAGGCACTCAAAACCAGAACCTTTGTATTTATTATAAGTCTTGTGCTGTAACAACTGGGCCATGCTCCCCTCTAATTTCACTTTCGGGGCATATTTCAAAACACTGTGGACAGACCTATAACCACGTATAACACAATGATTTTCTGCAAAACTGTTAGCCAGTGGAGTTGGTTAACCCTTTGTGCACCAAATGGTGCAATTTGCACCAAATAAATTATTCATGAGGTAAAAATCAATTGCACATAGGGAAACCTTAGAGATGAAATTCAACAATAGGCAGCTCAGAGATTAACACATGAACAATCAAATTTCCTGAAATGCATAAAAATGCCATTCAAACAGAGCAGTGTGCTATTCTTTTGTACTTGGCTTAATTTCCTGAAAATACAAATATTTTGTGTAAATTACCTAAATTCAGGAAATTTCCTGAAAAGTTACATCCCTGGCAGCTATTATAAATACACCCAAAAAAACACCCAGTTTTTCAAAATGGCTGCTCTTGGCACTCTAGGTGTTAAAAGCAGAGTTATGAGACGAGAACATGGTTAAGGGGGGACACAGCATGGAGTTCCATAACCGATACCCCTATTCAGATGCTTTTTTCACTTAAATTTATCATAAAACAAAATGAAAAAATGTAACTTTAGCATGTGTTGCATTACCTTAAATAAATGCAAAAGCACTGTCAAACTGTTTAAAATTGATTTTCTCAAAACCACTTTTTAAACTGGCTCCAATTAATCTCAATAAGGCTTTGACCTATTGACCTGAAATTTGGCAGAGACACAGTTATACTGTGATCCTATGAGAGCGATTTTGAATAAACATTTTAGTTTTTGTGTTACACTCGTTTTTGTATGTAACCAGCAGCGAAAATGGCGGGCAAACTTTGACAGGTCGACATGGCAACATACGTTCCCATAGGATCGCAGAAGGGGTTTCTTAAATTGTTTAAGATACAAATTATGTTTCATTTTTTGAGATAAATGGGGGCCAGATTTTGATTTTCAATTTCGGATTTTTTTTTTGTTGCGTGACCTTTGACCTCTGCAAATAGCATTTGGAAAGTACACATTATACCATAGATTTAGAGGGGAGATACCAGGCTTTGTATACCAGCCCGTGTAATGGCGTTGTCAGCCATGGAGCTCAAATTGGGGGTATTCGGGTCCACTCAGCTCCCGCCAACATAAACTCCGAGTGCAGATACTTGATTACGCGTAGAGGCCACCTGCGCAAATAATACTTTACGCGAATGATACGCCAACCTGCACGCAAAGCGTGTGTGCCTGTTTCAACATGCGCGCATTAAGTAAGACAAGGTGCGATGCATCATCAGCAAGGTATCGGCAAAAACCCGAATACCCCCAATTTTGTCTCCATGCCGGAATAAAAATGGTGGCATGCCTTGTATCTCCCCTGTAAATCTATGCATTATACAAATCATTTTGGTATAAACTTGTCTGCATTCAATGAAAGTAAGTGTAGTTTTGATAAAAAGTTTCTTACTACCCACTTTTGAAGCCGTGTCTCCCCTTAATCACAAATGTAATGTTATAAATATTCTAGACTTCTATTTCAATCCGTGGTGAAAATGATTAGTAATGTACACAACTTTGAATCCCTTGGAAACTGCGCATTTCTAAAATCGTGATCTATTTTCATCTATTTCTTGACCAAGAATGATTTATTGTGGACAATTTTCTCTAAAATTCTTACCTCGTACTCCTCATCTGTTAAAGGAGCAAAAGCATTTTCTAAGACATCTGATGAATGTGCTAGATACAGAAGGGATAACATTCTCTTGTCCATCCTGGTGGCATCGTTGGTCCAGCGGCTTAACACGGCCTCTTGTACGCGCTTGATGAGACGTTGTTTGGAAGCGGAATCTACTACAGGATGTGTGGTCATATCAAACAGAAGGAAGTTTGTTTTCTCCGTTGTTAGCACGCCCTTTTCTACTAGGTTTTTAGCTAAGCGTTCCCGAACATTTCTGAGTTGATAATGTAATTTCAATGGATTCCATGTTTCTCCTGAAAGTCAAAGAAAAGGCATACACAGATGTATGGGAAGATCTAGGTTTCACTTTGTCATTTATATGCCAAACTGTGAGGACAAGATGAAAATGGGCATTCTTGCAAACAAGTGTATTGTACAAACAATATAAGATCTTCATTAAAAGCTTAATCCACAGGGGGCCACTTAGCTATACTGATGTACACATGTGTGAACAAAAAAACACAGAAAAAGGGTCATTTTTCACTGACCAACACAGAAAGCACTGCACATGCTTAAGCACGTGCAGTGCTTAGGGTTCTAAAAACACTGATTTTCAACAAAAAATTGGTATCTTTTTAAACAAAAATACAAAATTTCCACATAAAGTGGTGTTTTTCAAAACCTGAAGAAAAAAAAAATCAAATTTTAGGTGGTAAAATTTTTTTAAAGGTAAGACAAACCTTGTTTAGGGGGTATTTTATATACCTGAGTGGCCCCCCTGGGGCTTAATCTTCATCTGATCAGTTGAATATATTTTTAATCAGATTGCCATTATTGTTAGGAGCAATAATGCATGGTTTAACATGTTTCATGACACATTGTGGTAAGGACCTCGGCATGTCGACATGAAATCTCATTTGTCGACAAAACTGGGTAGTGGGTAAGTTAAATTTCATAAACACTTATGATTGATTGTCAATTTATGGCTGTTTATTAGCAGTTGAGCTTGATGTTGTTATTCATCAATCCCAAGTGTTGCATAAATATTAAATACTTATTAGATTTTCGTCATATTTTACAACTGTTTTGAAGCTTTAATATTACGATGGTTCACAACAAAAAAGTTACAAAATATCAATTTTACATCATCCATATTGTCGTACACAGAAAACCTAGCACATGTATATTATTATAGATAACAGCAGTCCGGAGGCCAATCCCACAATCCAAAATTTATCATTAAACTAAAATACTGCGAACCTACCATAGAAAATACATGTTGAATATGAAGCTTTCCTGGCGATATATGCCCTTCACAATTATAGTTTATGAATATGATGTTTTAATTTCAAGAAAACCAGCCAAATTGATACAAATCTAGTTTCTACTACGAGTACGTAAAAACACTGTCCGTGGTATCGTAATGTACCAGTGATCAGTGGCGCTGTGTAAGAGGCTAACCATACGTTAGCCAAATCTGCAGGCCGTGCAGGCCGTGGCAACTCTTACATACTGGTTGTCGTATGATATCATAGCCGATCCCCGGCTGCGACATGTCCTATACCGCCTCTGACGTAACTGTTGGCTTAAAGGTAAACGGGACGACCTGTATTTCAAAGGTCGGAATGCCCATCTCTCTTTCGAAACGATTGGGCCAGATTCCACATTTTTGTTATGTTTGCGGTGAGGGGATCGCTACACCTCCTTCCCCGCGAGTCTGTTACCTTCCCAGCATTGAAGAAAGCCGGTACCCATTCGGACTGCTGTTATTATAGATAAGTCTACATCTAAAGCGGGTCATTAAGCTGATTCAAATAATTTTGTTTTTCCTGCAAAAAACAACTCTGATATTCACAAAATTAGCAACCAGCCAGGTTCTTGTTCTTGTCGGAATACTGTCCCCCAAATAGGGTAGAACATATAGAAAAGGTGAACTATATTCTATGTTTATACATGTGTTTGATGTGATATTCGATGCATTAAGTATATAACTACCACTAATGGAAAGTGATTCCCAACATCAATTCAACTGAATTGCAACTTACCGCTAAGTAGTTCTATCCAGTCCTGTACTCTTTCAGGAACTTCCGTTTCTTTGATGTGTTTGAGAGCTTCATCTAGTAATACATCTCCAGTCGGTGAATCGGATTTGAAGAGTAGCCTACGGTTTGCTAGACTTTTCCGCCGCATACCAGTTTTTTCAAGTTCTATTCGCCCTCTTAGTCCAAGTTCTATAATCATACAACCCCGCAGACCAGATGAAATGCAGTCATTCCAAAATGATGTGTACCCCTGGAATATGGGTCAACAACAAATAAAAAAAATATTTTACAGGTGGCAGAGATTTCATAATGCTGTTGCCTAAACATGAAACGCTTACATCATGGCATGACATTAACAAGAACTTATTTAACCAAAAAAACACATAAAATCACGCATAACCCTAAATCTCCCAAAGGTTACAAGAGAAAATCACTGCCTAAGTCCATATATGTCAGGGGGTCCTATATGGGCACGAAATCACTGCCTAGGCAGCGCCCCCACGGGTGGCTTGGTATAGGTGGACATGGGATTGGGATGCGAAGTCCCTGGTTCGAGCCCTGGTGGAAACCATCCATTTCCATATTTCTGAGAAGATAGGCTGAGAACGAAAAGGGGTAGGTAGGAGGTTAGGTTATCTTTCTAAAAATACAGGGATTCCTGCAGTGCCCTTAATCATTTTTGCTCAACTGAATTGTACTGATATCATACGAAAAATGACACCTAGGTAGGCCTACCCAACGAGAGCGGGAAACACCTGTTTTATTATGATCATGACATCATTGTCATTTCACGTATACTTGTTCAGTCGTAACCGAGGCTGTGATTAGTCTTGAGCCGTCACATATATATAATAATCTCTTTATTTAGTCACGGTAAAACTTGTTCAATACAATATGTAAAATAACAATTACAATTATTGGTCTTCCACAAGGCCGTGATGATAAAACAGATAAAACACAAATGACACATTATTGATTCTAAAAACTGAGGTAAAACAAGTAATTGATATTTACAAACTTGAAAAAAAAAAAAAAAAAAAAAAAAAAAGGATAATATATATTTAAATTTACAAAAGACACGCAAAATAAAAGACATTTGGCAAAATACAGAATTGTGACAGTAAAATGGTTATGAATTAGAAAATGAGACGATAAAACAAGTCAATCCATATGTACAGACCTTGTGATCAATAGCTAAATTATAAAATGTAATAATGCCAAGAGTTGTGTGAATGACAAATATATCAAGCTATAAATAATTTAAAAGAAAATGATACAGAACACTAACCACTAAAAGATAACTTAAAACAAGTCAATCCATATTTACAGAACTTGTGACTCTAAAATAGTTATTGTGATCAACAAATTAAAACATAAAAGAGTTGTATGATGATAAAGATATCAATCTATAAAATTTAACACGTCTTATTTACACATAGCACTAAACATTTCAACACATAAAATAACATCGGCACGGAGTATAAATTACAAATTGTTAAAACCAAAAATTTTACACTTGCTCTTTATACAATCTCTTAAAAACTTTAATGTTAGGTGCCATTCTTACATCAAATTTCAAATCATTCCATATTTTTACACCACTGTATCTGAAAGATGACCGAAAGTATTCCGTGTCTTTGCCGTTAGAGCATGGCGGTAATGCTAACAGACCAGCCGCAGCTCTTCTTGTATTAACATTATGATTTTCAGATATGTAGTTTAACCTATTTGTTAAGTATGACGGGGCCAAGTCATTCAATGATTTGTAAATTAGCAAAGCTTTAAAATAATTACACCGATGCTCAAGCGAATCCCACCGTAATTGAGGAAACATAATTGTAGATGAAGTTTGGGAATTTACACTCAGAATAATTCTTGCACATCTTTTTTGTAGAACATTTAATTTGTGTACATCCTCTTTAAATCTACCAAACCATACAGTGTTACAATAATCAAAATGTGGTTGGATCAATGACTTATACAAAATATTTAGTACATCAGAATCAAGAAATGTATTTAGACGTCTTAACAAGGCAATTTTACAAAATAATTTTTGTGAAACATGTTTGACTTGATTATGCCATAATAGCTCGTCATCAATAATCACACCAAGACATATTGCCTTTTTTACTTGTTCTAATTTAAGACCATTTACACAAACATTAAATTCATCATTCACTCTTCGCAATCTGGAACTGCTACCAATAATCATAACATTTGTTTTGTCTTCGTTCAGAAAGAGTTTAATGGCTAATAAAGAGTCATCACATGACTAGTATAAACATCATATATTCATGGCTGTCAACAGATGATGATATGCTCAAGTATTCTGATTGGTAGAAAGTAAGATCTTTGCTTTATTCTCCTCACTAACATTCAGAGAAATGGTGACTTGATAATTGTAAACAAATATGATTTCATAAAGTCTTGTTATCATTTTACTTCATTTAAAATGCAAAACATCTGCTGTGGCTATGTGTGAATCAGTGTTTTGATTGTTTTAATGCATGAACACTTGATTTAGTGGCTTGACCCTCGGGAAAAGGCATTCATGCATAAACTGATGTCATGAACCCTATAGTTACATGATCTGAATTAAGGCCCTGCGGGGAAAACCGAAACCCAGAATTTTCCCGGACCGGACCGAAACCAGGTCGGGAATTTTTAGGAGCTATTTTTCGGGTTCGGTACGGTCTGGGAAAAATATTACCGGGGTCGACCAGGTCGGGGAAATTTTGCTCAGGGTCGGGGAAAGTTTACATTCGGGCCAGGAAACGCAAAGGGTGCGCCGGACAAGTGAAATTGAAGTGAGCACTTGTCCAATGGACAAGTGAAAATCGAACATACTTAAGGGCAAGTCCAAGCTATTGTTTCCCATTTTCTG
>JXSR01S030668.1:146209-156891 GCA_000969725.1 Ophiothrix spiculata | reverse complement strand
CATCACTGGTGAAATTTTACGAAATACAATTTTTTATGTTTTTCATTATTTAGTGATGTTTTAGTGATGATTCTATCCATCACTGGTGAAATTTTGCAAAATACTTTATCTTATGTGTTTCAATATTTAGTGATGTTTTAGTGATGATTCTATCCATCACTAGGGAAATTTTACAAAATACAATTTCTTATGTTTCTATTATGTTTTTAGTAATGATTCTATCCATTACTGGTGAAATTTTTAAAAATACTTTTCATCATGGGTGAAATTTTGTAAAATACAATTTGTTGTGTTTTTCATTGTTTAGTGATGTTTTTTTTAGTGATGACTCTATTCATCACTGGTGAAGTTTTGCAAAATACTATTTCTTATGTTTTTCATTATTTAGTGATGTTTTTAGTGATGATTCTATCCATCACTGGTGAAATTTTACAAAATACAATTTCTTATGGTCTTTAGTATTTAGTAATATTTTTAGCATTTGATGTTTATTTTCATCATGGGTGAAATTTTGCAAAATACAATTTGTTGTGTTTTTCATTGTTTAGTGATGTTTTTAGTGATGATTCTATTCATCACTGGTGAAGTTTTGCAAAATACTTTATCTTATGTTTTTCATTATTTAATGATGTTTTTAGTGATGATTCTATCCATCACTGGTGAAATTTTACAAAATACAATTTCTTGTGTTTTTCATTATTTAATGATGTTTTTAGTGATGACTCTATCCATCACTGGTGAAATTTTGCAAAATACAATTTCTTGTGTTTTTCATTATTTAGTGATGTTTTTGTGATGATTCTACCGATCGCTGTTAAAATTTTGCAAAATACAATTTCTTATGTGTTTTATTATTTATTGATGGTTTTATTGATGATTCTATCCATCACTGGTGACATTTTGCAAAATACAATTGCTTATGTGTTGTATTAATTAGTGATGTTTTTAGTGATCATCCTACCCGTCACTGGTGAAATTTTACAAAATACAATTTCTAGTGTTTTTCATTATTTAGTGATGTTTTTAGTGATGATTCTATCCATCACTGGTTAAGTTTTGCAAAATGTTATTTCATATGTTTTTCATTATTTAATGATGTTTTTAGTGATGACTATCCATAACTGGTGAAATTTTGCAAAATACAATTTGTTATGTTTTTTATTATTTAATGATATTTTTAGTGGTGATTCTATCCATCACTGGTGAAATTTTACGAAATACAATTTCTTGTGTTTTTCATTATTTAGTGATGTTTTTGTGATGATTCTACCGATCGCTGTTAAAAGTTTGCAAAATACAATTTCATATGTGTTTTATTATTTAGTGATTGTTTTATTGATGATTCTATCCATCACTGGTGAAATTTTGCAAAATGCAATTGCTTATGTGTTGTATTAATTAGTGATGTTTTTAGTGATCATCCTACCCGTCACTGGTGAAATTTTGCAAATTACAATTATGTGTCTTTGAGTTAGAATTGAAGTTTGAATTAGTTAATGTTTCCGTGTATATCTTAGACGAAAATATCTTAGGTCTATATACATATGTCCCGAACATTTGTTAATACTCGGCGCATTTAGTTTGTGTTTTCAAACAAATGAACAGCAAAATGTGATGAAATGAAATTTAGGATCATCACACAAAGCTACAAAAGTTGTTTGGGGGGAGGGGGGGTGCTCGGATACCCTCTGTAGATACTCGTCCCTAGTGTGTTGAATATGTTACTTATATTAGAAAGTTCAAAATTTTATACATTTTGCTAATTACTGGCAGCTTTTTCCTCCGAGTCAATGGTAACTTTTCTGATTACAGATTTAAGTAAAGGCTATAGAAAAAAAACATTGAATCTTTTATTAACCCGCCTTTTAATTTTAAGCACGACAACAAATTTTCCCTTTTAAACTCATTGATTTGTACATATTCTACGTGTTATTTTTCTCGAAAATGGAGCTCTATGAATATGTCCTCCATGGAGAAATAATCATGGTTGGCGTGATTGGTGGTATTGCTTAAAAAGAGAGAAGTCACTGAACTTTCACTCCCAAAAGAGTGAAAAACGAGTGAGAGTGAACACCACTCGAAAATGTATTGTCCTCCATTTAACTCTTTAAAGAGTGGATATCACTCGCTGAGAGTGAACGTCACTCCTTTTTGATTGAATATTTCACCATTGTTCTCGTTTTACTAAATATTCACTCAAAAAGGAGTGACGTTCACTCTCAGCGAGTGAATGTCCACTCTTTAAAGAGTTAAATGGAAGACAATACATTTTCGAGTGGTGTTCACTCTCACTCGTTTTTCACTCTTTTTGGAGTGAAAGTTCAGCGACTTCTCTCTTTTTGGAGTGGATTGACTAGCGCATGCAGCTGTTTTTGAATGGTTTTCACTCTTTTTCGAGTGAATTGGGATTCACTCGTTTTTTCACTCTTTTTACATTTAGAGAGTACGTGAATGTTACAGCAGCTCATCAGTAACTTGGAAGCTGAATTTGCACCCGTTTGCGTTTCTAATAATTTTCAACGCAAACCACCACCATGGTTGAATTCACACGTTTAAAACACAGATTGCAGCAGCAGCTAGATCACCATGAAAATGCTATTTGCGTTGATGCAAGTGCACTTTAAACGTGCCAATATGCATTTGGTAGTGTGAATTCAGCTTATTATTTCAGTCAGCAAAAACGTCATGCTAAATTTTCATCAGTTTTTTTCATTGCAGCTTCAGCAGAAGACGTCTTCAAACAATGTTATTTGAACCTTATAGAAATGCAGACATTATAGGCCCGTATTCCAGAAAGATGTTTAGCTAAACCATCGTTTAACTAAGCATCAACTGTCCAGGAATGATACGCATCATTGCAGCTTTCAAGCAGAACAGTTCAATGAGTCGTGCAGTTGACGAGAAATAAAACCTTGTTTTAGCTAAACACCTTTCTGGAATACGGGCAAATATGTCTGAATGTCAACTACAAATGACGCTTCCATGCAGTACTACTTTCATGAAAAATAAAAATATATTTTTGTGTACTTGGTGTATTCTGAAATCATATGCAGATGGAGCACGTTAATAATATGTTACAAATTATTTCAAGGGTTAAGACCAACAAGGCTGTATTAATATGTTGCGATATTTTAGTCCGGGAAGCATTTATTCATTCCTACGGTGAGTCTATTGTTCTCAATAGTTAAATAGGCGAACATGCGTAAACTCTCCAGAACATATAATAACGCGCAAAATACAGTATGCTCAAACCGGTCACTGGTATATGCACATGTTGGGTAAATTCAGGTGAATTTTGACCATCCATGTATTAAACTGTATTTTGCCCAATTTCAAATAACCGTTTGATATTCATTAATTAGTCATGTAATTAATCATTTATCAATTAACTAATAATTAACTGATTACAAATTGAATATTTAGAGATGGTCATGTGTTATATATTGACTGGGACCATAAAACCTAGGTTTTATGGTCCCAGATATTGGGTAACCTAATAAAGCGGTGCAGTAACAAATTCCCTTACTGCACTATGATTTTCATATTGTAATTCTATTCATTTTTGCTATAAATTAGTAAACTTGGAGTCATATGAGAGAGGAATAAGTATATTTTGATAAAATGAAAACTGTATATATTTAGCTAATTTGGTTTTTAATTGGGATTAGTTAATGTGTTAATTAACAAAGCGGTGGAGGACATTGGAGGATGAGGAGCCGGAGGATGAGGAGCCGCTTATTCACATAAATGGATGCTGTTCCCACATACTTGCATAGATTTTCACAAGATTTTGACACAAGGATACCATGGTGAGGGTTCATATGTGAAATAAAAATAAACGGAATTGGAGGTGATTTAGGTCATCTGGGGTCAAAAAACCTCTATGGTCAAGATGAAACAAGTGGTTGGAAAATATGTCAGTATTTCCACATACTTTCATGAATTTTTCATTAAACTTTGGTACTAGGATACCCCTTTAGAGGGTTGACATGTGACATGACCAATTGCGGATAAAAGTATTTTTAGGGGTCATCTGAGGTCATTATTTGTTTTAAGTTTAATCACCCTGAATAAGCGATTGGATAATTAATGAAAAACTTAAAAAGAGGTTTATCTGGAAGATACTGGATGGTACTTGTGATGTATGTAGATATATTGAATATTAGGCAAGTTCTTAGTTACAAACTTGAAACTGGCATCTGAAAATAAACTATATTTTTGAAATATTTCTAATGTTACACCCTGTATATTTTCAACACACCCTGTATAATGTCCTTGAAACTATAATAAGATGATTCCTTCCTTTTTACCCTTTAAGAATATATATACTTGTCCTATGTGAATAGTTTAAAAGTTTAAGTAACGCAAAGTGAAAACTTCTGGTTTTGCCCATCTTCTGTGTGTTACCAAAAAGTAAGCCAATTTACGGCGCATGACCAGATGGAAACTTTTTTTAAACACCACAAATTGTTTTTTAACATTTCAAAAACATTCACAGCATTTTTTCATGAATTATGAAAAAATCACTTTACATGACTAATTTTAATTAGTCAAATAAGACGTGTTTTTTGACTAATTGATATTCTCAGTGTAAATACGTCAAACTCATAGATATGATAGCTTGCTCGCGGCCAATTTATTGTGATTTTTTTCATTACCTTACAATGTCGACCAATTGTGACGTTTGTGTAGTCTACATTCCAGAATTTTACACGATTACAATTAAGTTGTCGTTTGTCTGGTATACAACACGTGTTAATCTTGTTATTGAATCAAATAAAACAGCCGTTCGTGATTTCCACATTTTAAGGTAGTTTTTACATCTAATAGTCAATTCTATTAAATTCAATTATATTTCCATCTTATTATTAAAACATAAAAAAACAGAGTGATGCATTAAGATGCAACAACAAACTAAAAGCCTGACTAGTGTCGTAAACTTTGATTATCACTTGTGCTTTGGCTACTTTGAAATTGTAAATTACCCATACTGATCTTTATAAATCGAAGCGACAACGCTACGAAACTTTAAGGCACATTATGGTCCATTCATAGTCCAACGATTTCACAACGATTTCATCGCACGACGTCTGTCGATACGCAGTCTTCAAACGCACTGCGCATATTGCACTATAATTCTTGAAGACTGCGTATCGGTAGACGTCGTGCGATGAAATCGTTGTGAAATCGTTGGACTATGAACGCACCATTACCCGTCTAAATAATTATGCAATGAGACCTTGCGACATGCTAGCATGCCCAAGTTTAAACGAACCTATAAAACCATTATTCTTACAAAAAAATTATGTATCAGACTTCTGCAATCTGCATTGTATATGTATGACGGTTCAAAGTTGAAACTTATCACAAAGACGTATCCCGAGACGTATACTGAGTATCCAACAGCCTAAGGTAATGATGATATAGCAAGCCACGTTATTGATAATAAAAATAAAACTCTTTCTCGATCTCGAAGACAACCATATTGTAATTGAAATTTGCCAATCGCAAACATGATGTATCACCATGAAAATATTCCATTCTCGTTGTCAAAATATATATATGATAATATTGTTGAGTGTTCCAAATAAACCATGAAAACCAGATATCATTCACGTGAATTCATCCCAAAGCCATTTGTTATCTTTCATAAAATGTGCCAAAGCAAAACGTGATTCTTGATAAAATTTGTTTAAAATCAACCGCGTTTCATTGAGCATTGGTCCTTTTCTATTCTTCTTTTTCGTTGGGTTTGCTTTCGAACAAATTTTGTTAATTTGGGAAACGGACAACTGATCTGAAAAGAAGAAGGAAAAAATATTAAAGCTCAGTACATTACCTTATATATGTGAGAAATGAAAACAAAGATCTAAATTTCAAACAGTTAGTGTAAAAGAATGGTAACAGTTTTGATGTCAAATTTGGGGTCAATATTTAGCTGAGTTTGCATACTTTTCATATATGTCAATGTTGTTGGACTTTGAGGGCTCTTACTTGGATTTATGGGGGGCAGACTGGCTGTCCACTTATCTTTTTTGAGGTGTTTATATACTTTTGGGGGAGGAGGGTAGGTCCATTTGAATGGTAGGATGTCAATTTGCCGCCAAAATATTCTCCTTCACTGGCGGCCATTTCGGATAAACTTCAGTTTCCTGAAGGTAGCTGAAGTTATTATCCATTACATATCAAAGTCTTTACTTTTCATTCTTTTCGTGTTATGTAATTACGACGTTACTTTTGCTCCTTAAAGCTCTAAATACCGGATTATTTTTTTTAACAAACACAATTACAATGCTATAATACCAGATTTCCGCCACGTTTTTTGCTTATATAGAAAACAATTATATACTTAGTATGCTAATTCTAACATGTCCTGTTATTTCGGCCCAATATTTTGCAGATATTTTAAAAAACGGTGCTAAATGGTCTCTTCGGGATGATTGAACATAGTTTTTCTCAATCATTACTCAAAAACCAAAAGTAATGAAAAGTGTTTAATTTTTACTGTTATAAACCTGTATTCATTAAAAATGTGTTAGATAACATCCAAACTTAAAGTAACATTTTGGCGAAATGGAAAGTTAAAACTGAGGTGGATAAATAACTACTAGTTATACTTGTCTCAGGATATAGCGTCCACGACCTTGTAGTATTAAAATGTCATGACCTAATTACTCCGCTTCTGACCAGCACTTACGACATTTATTGTACTGGATTGGTTATATCTTACACCCTTGTATAAAGTTATCATGTCTCTTTAGCCACTATCTGTTTTTTGACTTGTTGAATGTTTGTTTCATTTATCACATCCAGACAAACACAAGGGAATACTATATTTGCCCAAAACTGTCAGATATCACTGGGTTTCCAAGTCAGACCAATTATTTCATAACATTTATCAGATAAGGTCAACTTGTCCCAGATCCTTGTCTGGATGAAATCCAAATTTTGTATTACCATAGTCCATTTGATCTTTAACAAATAATGTTTTTCTTTGACTACATTTCAGTATAAATACATGCAGCTTGTCATGGTTGTTTGTGACAGTCAAAATTTCCAGGCCTAAAAATTGACCACACATGTGTTTCTGTTGTTTCTATAACATCAGCACCATGGGGTAGAATGACCTCTCCTAATACAGAAAATTCTTATATAATAATTAGTCTGATTAACCTTTGCCAGTGGCAATGCAAAATATCCTCGTCTTGGAGCTAAAAACTGTGATAGTATCCTAATTAAAATTTTGATAACAAGCCCTGTCTAGACACACTATTGAGGGAAAAATCATACTCCCTTGACGATACGCTTGTGGTTATTTGATAATTATGTTATAGAACGAGCCCGTCCGGTCTAATTACCCATTTAGGAAAGGTGTTCTGATACTAACGAGATGTCGTCATTTTTACAAAGGAATAACGAGATGTCGTCATTTTTACAAAGGAATAACGAGATGTCCTCATTTTTACAAAGGAATAAATCGTTTGTTAGATTAAACAGACATGATCAAGTGCCGGAAGGCATTCTACCAAAGGCACCACGAGTTGACCTCAGCTGACCTGACAAAGGTAAGGTTCACCCGATCAAAATATTGATCATGTTCTGAGCATAACCAAAATGTGTGAAATACCAAGTACTGTTCCATTACTAAGTCTTTTGCGTCCGAGTACAGAATTAACCAATATGACATTTATCACTCTCACTAAGACTCACTTTATAACACTTACCTATATCTAAGAAACGATAGATATCGGGTAAAATTTCGCGGCACTTTATGTACCAATCTTCAAATCGAATGAACATGAGTTGATCACGTGGAAATGCTAATAGCCATTCGTGGGCATGGACTGCATAGAGACCCTTCATCAACATCTAGTAATGAAATCACAGAAAAAAGTTTACTCCTGAATTCCGCAGTCCGTTGAAAATTTATATTGAAACCAAACACAAGCAGTTCTTTACAACCTTTTGCAGTTCAGTACAAACTATTTCATACACTGGGAGCTGACCATTTCTACATCTTCTTAGGCGTTGGAGCACAATTAGGCCACAAGTTTGCGCTGGTAGCTAACCATTCCTATATCTTCTTAGGCATTGGAGCACAATTATGCCACAACTTTTAAGCGGCATGCCGCAACCTGGAAACAACCTTATTTTTCCAAAATGGCGACCGCATGTTTGACTGTTCACCTCAAGATTATTGTAAAATATTCATTACGTGTTTTGAAGTTATTTAGAGGTGCATAATCAAGCCTACGGTCGCCATCTTGGAAAATCAAGGCTTTGGCCAAGTTGCGACCGGTCGCACAGAGTTGTGGCCTAATTGTGCTCCAACGACTAATTGGGTGCATTATTGAATTTTAGGTTCTTTTTTTCAGTCCACTCAGTCAGAGTAAAGAAAGTAAAGTAACGTTTAAGTAAAGGTAAAGACACTGACGATACACGGATTGTGTGAGCCCCGACAGAACGTTTCACACTTATCGTAAACTTACAACAACTTGGTCGTGTCCTGGACGAAAGCGGGCGTGTGTTTGGTCCAATTTTTCATAAATACAAGAGCGAGTAGTCTTCCCAGAGTGTAAACATTTGTTGAATGCAGCAGTAGATTTCATTACGTCATTATGAAATGTCTTTGGCGATCTCTTTGAATTCTTACCAGCAGTAAACATATAATCTGAATACAAACTGTGTGGCAAAGAAGAAGAAACAACAAAAAGTGAAAATTTCATTTCGGCTTTATAGATTGTCGTGCAGGACAAGCTCATTAGGACCTAAAAGTGGACTTTTCATATAAATTGTATGTAAATTTTGATCTTTTAAAATCTTGCCATAACCTTTTTGTGTCCCAATGTGGTAATTAAGAGAATCTTTTTATGCTGATGCCGTGTGATCGGGTGGTCATAACACCTTAGAAATACAGGACGCACGTACATTGATACAGAGTGAAAACTCACTGAAAACTCAAAACAAGAAGTGCCACTGTTATTGTCACGGTACTTGTTTAATTGCTGATCTCAAAATAGCATGGACATAAATTGTCGAGAATATAATGTTATATAGAAGGTAACATGAAATTATCATTATCGCAGCAACTTAATCCAGCACACCATGTTGTCAATTGATGCCTGATATCGCTGGTATCAAAAACCAAAAGTGGTACTCACCGATCTGATGGATTTCTAAAAATGGCTAATATCTTGGCTTGAGGTAAAACCGAGCGGATGACGTCAGCAATGACATAGGTAGGACCATCTGTGCATGACCGTGGAACATACTGTCGCCAGCGCATATTGTTCCAAAATGTCGACGGCGAACCATCACCTGAGTTCAAAGAAAAGATTCTCGTAAATGTAAACGACCATTTCATATGCTATTTTGTTGCATTTATGTTTTTAGCGAACGACCAACATGTTGTAGTAACCAGTGACATAGCGTCTCCAAGCGATAGATATATTATCTCTTGTGTGTTATGAAAATGTCCTTTAAACAGTCATGGGAACATTTCCAGATTTGGTCGGCGTACCAATCTGATACGGACGTACCAAATCAGGGGACAATTTGGTATTTCGTTTCTAGTGATTTTATTGAAGGCTGTGGGATGTTTTTCATTATCTTTTCTTACAGTGTAAGCTAATTGCAAAAAATAAGCCGTGAGAATTTTTATTTTTTTACGCAAAAATAATTGGATTTTTATGATTACGTAATTATATTTTACCAAATAATAATAATTTCTGGGAAAAAATCTATTTTCTTAAACGAGAAAAGGTTCAAACTCCTGTGGAAAGGATCAAACTTTTTGAGATTAATCAAGGTTAGATATTTGAAATTGTAGCTGTAATTCATTTCAACTGCAATGGATGTTGGGATATTATTTTTTTCCTGATTTCGACCAAAGTTTCAAATCTGGAACGGCGTCACCTGATTTGGAAATTTGCCCAGACTGTTAAATAGCCATATCTGTAATTAACTGGATGAATTTTGGGTTTGAATATGTTGAATATGCATGTTAAATGTATATATTTTCTAGAAGCTTGATGTAAACTTACACTTACACAAAAGTAAGTAAACACTGCATTGCATGAAAATAAGTGCATTATAAGAGGGGTATCAAAAAGTTTTAAAGATCATCAAGAAGAAATACAGTCAGGAAAATAATTTTATGATGTGACCATTAAGTCATTGTTACATAGCCACTGTGCAACGTAACACATTTCTCCCACTTAAAACTGACTGTCCACAGACCGACTCTCTAGAGGTCCTCTTTTAGCCAAAAACACCCACATTGTATTTCGTTAAAATCAACATTTTCAATTCAGCCATGCTTTATTACGTCATTATGACGTCATATTTTGACCAATTTCCATAAATTTGGTATCAATGGATACTATGGTATCAAATATCTTAATTTTGAATGTGTCCTCATAGAAATACTGGGCTGTAACCCTTCAAATGTAGGGATTTATTCTTGCTACATATCTTTTATTTCTTCATGAAGTTTATCTGGTTTTAGCGAAGGCAGGTTGTTGACATCTATCGACGCCTGTATAGAAAGTATAAATACCATTGATTTAATTTTTGCACCATAATGTACACAGGGACGAGTGACCATCCAGACAAAAGTTCATCGATATAGCTCCTTCCCTTCTTAGGGGCGCACCATTAGATATCTGAGGGGGGGGGGGGGG
>JXSR01S030668.1:132568-145762 GCA_000969725.1 Ophiothrix spiculata | reverse complement strand
CTACGACAACAGACAACAAAATAATATATACTAAAACAAATGCATCCTTATCATGATATGAATAATGGAGTATTTAAGTCCTGAAAAGTGAATATACAAAAAAACTTTGTTTTCATTCAAAATTATTAGTTTACGATGAAGTTATGAACGATATACGATTACAAGAAAAGCGATGGAAATGTTAAAAACCCTGAAAAAGACACAAAAATTGTAAAAAATATAGCATGAGCGCAATGTTAAGGAGAAAAAAATCCTGTTTGATATTTATATTGGAGAGTATGGTCACAAAAGCCTTACTGCGTTCGTACGGCGTTCGTGCGAACAATTAGGAATATTCATTTGACGACTTTGTAAGCCTTTGTACGTACGTCTTGCGGTGGCCGTACGAAAGAGTGTTTACTCATAATCAGTTCGCAAGGTCGCATACATTTCTTACAATGTTCGTGCGATGGACTTGCGAATTTTCAATCAATAAAGCACAAGAATAAAGTGTGAAAAAGGGGAGATATGACGAAACAGAGAAAAAGATAGGAAGGGTATTAAGAGAAGGTGTTGAAGAGAAGAGCGACAAGAACAAATCAGGGTAAAAGGGAAAGAGACCAAAAGGAAAACGCGAAAGAGCAGAGGTAAAATAAAAGAGAACATGATTTTTACGGCAGAAAATAGCGTCATTACAACAAAATTCGTAGCTTATGAAAAAATAAAAATAAAAAAGAGGGATGACATCATACTCAGATTCCCCCTTGGCGCCACTATAGGCTATCACAAAATGAGCTGGCACTCAATACTTTCAAATTCAACTTGGAGTTCATTAAAAAGCATTAAGAGGAATTACCAATGCTAAGTTCATACGGCGGACGTATGGCAGCCGTGCGAACGTCGTTTTCGCAGCTTGTTCGTAAGGACATTTTTGATCTATCTTTTAAAACAAAACTCATTTTCGTCAAGGGGAAATACATCTAATAACATTGCCATGAAACGAAAATTTCATAAAAATTAACATTTTTGTCAGATATTTGTACAAAAATAAACCCATTCTTGCGAATGTCGAGCGAATCTTAAAAGATTCGCATACCAACATTTTGACCTTAGCTTTACTTGTAACATCTTTATGGATATACATCTCTATAAGCATGCAATGATGAAATTGCACAACTTGGGCAAAATATTGAAATAATTACTCTTTTTTAGGAAAGCTTGACTATGCAAAAGAATACATCTTACCAAGTCTTTTTCTTGTCCACCAACTTGGCTCCTTTTCCCTAGCGCTAATAATTTGCGGATGAGAACAAATCTTCTGATAGATATCAGTAGTACCGCATTTTGCTACACCAGCAAGAAAGAACTTTGGTAGACACCACAGACGAGATTTATCCGAGGCATCATCTTTATCAAACCAGCAGGGATTGTTGTAACCCTTAGTGAAGTTCTTAGGGAACTGTTTCAGTACCTGTGTGATAATGCATATCATATCAATCAATCAATCAATGATACAAGTACTTGCATAACATGCATACCCCATGAAGGAGTCTATTCGTACAGGGGACCCACGGCTTTACGTGACTGTCCGACCACGGAGCAAGTAGAGTAAAGTTTCTTGCCCAAAGAAACAAGGAGACGAAAACCGCCCAGGCCGGGGCTCGAACCCACAATCTCTGTATACGAGACCCGTGCTCTAACCGCTCGGCCACGCTCCATCAGAACAATATCAATCAAAAGTACGGAATGTTGAGGTAATACATGGATTCCCCTGATACCGGATGTCAAATCGTACTGAAATTATATCATATAATAAAATAACAAGGCACCAAATCATGAGTTATTGATATTAAAAATGATATACAACACCATACCTGCCAACCTGAAAATGTGTAAAAGTAGACTGTGCAACCCAAAAAGTAGATTATTTCACTAAAAAGTAGATTTTACACACACAAGTACCAGAAGTTATGTAATTTCACAGATCCAGAAATCTGATTTAGTAAGATGTTCTGCTTTTATAAGCCCCAAAAATCTTACTAAATAAGATTAAATCTTACTAGTTGGCAGGTATGCAACACGTATTTTGAAAATCAAACATTTACAACAACTACATTGCACCAACACGCGTGAAGCAAACACAATTACATATTGCCAGACAAATTTGGTATACTAAGTTAAAGTAATCATCATAGTGGCTTACCTCTGGTGCTAATTTATATAAATCATTCGGAAGCTGATCAAATTGTCTGAATATATTCTGTCTGTCTGGACATCCACTGCTGTTAGTTCTTGTGAAACCATCAAATATGTTTTGTACATGGTTCTTATTATTGAAATTGTTTTGCTTGTTTATCGCCATTCCTATATTCGATGACGAGGTCATGAAGGATCTTGCAGGGCCGGGTAATCGATATTGTGATTCTTCGTCTGTTCTGGCGAGCAGTATGTTTAGAGAATCCCGTAGAGATGAGGTATGGTAAATAACAAGACAACTCAGAAGAACAAGCAGTAACAACACGATGAAGATTGACTTCAGGTGTACCTTGAAACGTCGAAATAGGAAGAAACGGATGAGAATAAACAAACAATAGATATAAGCCCTGAACTGCACACAACCGAGCTATTTAAACCCAGACGAAAGAGTGGGAAGTTATTTTGTTTGGAGTCACTCGTCATTTTGACATCACGACCAAATGTTTGGTAGGGAAAATTTTGTTTGGATGCCGACTATCATGGTTCGGCCTTTATGAAAAAGTCAAGTGTAAACATGACCATAATTATGATCTGTTCATGGTCATGTAAAGCATATGATTGAATAGGATTAAGTTGAAGCTGAGATTCAATTTTGACCGTCCGTTTTCAATGCGATTCTGCATGCGTTTCGTATAAGCGGTGTGTTTTGAATCGATATAATGGTTTTCAACGAGAATGATTCCTTTTATCCGGTCCGTTTGCGGTGCGGCTATCCGGAAACCCATGCGTTTATTTGAATCGGTCCCTGGAGCGATTCATCCGTTTTGAATGCGTTTTGGTCATGCAGAAACTTTTCAATAAGAGAAGATGCTGAAATGAAACCGCATTAAAACCGGATGGACAAAATTGAATCTCAGCTTCCAACCTGATACCATTCATCTCCATTCAATCATGGTTAGTATAATACCTCCATGATTCAATCGTGTGCTATAAATTATACCACTACCAGTACCCTTACGCACCGCATCCGCATCGCAAACGGATACCATTCATCTCCATTCAATCGTGTGCTATAAATTATACCACTACCAGTACCCTTACGCACCGCATCCGCATCGCAAACGGATAAAAGGAATCCTAGCTATAAACCTGGTTTATAAGTTATCAAGGCCGACCTTGTTAGACCATATATGGAATAAAGCGTGAAACTAATGTTGCGTGAAAGTTGTTATCCTAGGTACAACCCGGACAGTAAGATCGGGGGACTGTGTTTCCTATTAGGCCTACACCGGATTATGTACACGGGCACATTTTGCTGTATAGAGTTGATTTTGGTAGATTATTAATTCTATTCATAAGACTAAATTAGAAAGTTGTTTTAATAAAATGTGATGACTCACCCCGAAAAGGGGGACCCCTTTGCGACAGAGACAGAACACTTTTCAAGATACTGGTGAAAATAGGTAGCAAAAAATACAAAAAATTATAAGAATTTTCAGCAGATTTTCTGTTGTAAAATTTGATCGCCTTGATCAATTTCGACAAATAAGGTGTCATTTTAAAGCTTAGAAAATGCTGTAACAGATGCAATGATAAACTCAAAGTTGATATCATCTGCAAAGTTCCCTTTTTGGGGTGAGGCATCAAAAATGAGGAGTCCCAATATTCTAATAAATCGTTAAGCTTACCACGGACTCGGCCATCATATATGCCCTTGCTGTGTCCCGTCGTTCCTGCCTTTACAGTTCCAAATCATCATTGATTCTTCAGTTTCTGTTGCAAAAAATATGATCAAAAAATATGCAATTTGAGCATTGTTTATTATCTCTTTAAAATTAATATTTTTTTTCAGAAATATATGTTCGTTCATTTCAAACCAGCCGTATATGCAGCAAACTTTTGTTTGCTCGAGAAACACAAGCCAAAAAACTTCGTTTTTGGCTTGAGTCAAGCTGTATATTACAGCCTATCACATAACGGTAATTTGTGCATAAAATAAAAATACTAATTGTACTTGAAAAACCAGAAATTACTTTTTCCATATTCATGAAAGGAACCTTTTTGAATTAAATTTATGAAAATCGCACTTTTCGGATCAGAGAAATCAAACGGTATGTTTGGTTTGTTTACATTGGTTACCGTGTGTAAACATATCTTCAAACATCATTTTTGTGTGACTAACAACGATGACTAACAACTTCTGGAAGTGTTTATAATAAGTAAATTTAGTATAAATATCCTTTGTGGAGTGTTGCAGTGCATATTTAATAAAAATGATCATTTCTTAGGACATAGGGTATATGTGCACTTATGCGATAGTCTTGATTACAGAGCTCGCTTCTGGCAGTGGTACCAATACCACTGCCAGAAATTTCGGGTAAACTTTTGTGCACGCTAAGTGAAATACATGCAGAGGTTGCACAGCGATATTCAAGCAGCCAATATATTACTACACTCCATCTGTTGACAAACCTTGCAATATTTTCTGGATCTGGTGCATTTCCGAAGTTTGTCGAGCACTCACGGCGACACCCGATGAGTTTGTGGCCTTCCGATTGTTTCCTTGAGTAAAACGAACACTTCGTATGTGTACATCCATCTTGATCACAGTTTACTAAACAGAAATATTATTTCTCAGATGGTGACAATGAGTGAACTGAAATATGGGTTTTTGTCGAAATATTATTTTTATAAAAAAGTGAAATCACGTTTTTGAACTAATATAGTATTTTTTGGCTAGTTTTGTGACATAATTGGCTAGTTTTTTAGTGTGGATAATACTTCAACAAACACGTTTGGAGCTATGGCAAGTTCCAACTTTGCCTAGATTTTCCATCTTTGCTCAATAATAACGGACTTTTATCGCCTTTTTTCGGACTTATTTCAAGTATTACCTAGATCACTATAAAAGAATGTGTTTGTGAGTGTAAATTGTAATGATGTGTGTTCCATCCCATCAGGTTTAAGCATAATAGCACAAAAGCGTCATTAAAAAAACAGCTGGGTGCAATCATTCATAATTATGTGATGAGCAATCATGATACTAGATTCTGGAGGGGGGTAACTGGATATTCTGACCAAAGGAAAAGAACAAAGAATTAAAATATCAATATATATTTTTCTATTTATTCTATCAATTAAATGAATGTGACGTACAGGATATTTTGTGACGTACGGACGAAACAAGCTACTCATTACATTTAAGTGAGATCAAACTGGATTGACTTGAAGTTTGGTTGGACAGTGAAAGGTCTGCAGGAGACAAGGATAAACATTATTCAAGACATTTACCATTAAATTAGAGAGTTAATATGACGTGAGTTGGCAAGATACATTGTATCTTAGCAACAAGGGCTCCTTTACCAATAAAAGGGTACATGCACTTTCCGAATGTTATAATTTAACCATTAGGCTTAAAGGGCCTACTGGTCTACTAAAGAACATCTTCGACAGTCTCTACTTTACTCAAGAAATTTGAGCTCTTTAAACCAAACTATTCAGTTGTAGTATCTGTTAACAGTCTGTCTCTGTAAGAATGTACCATATGCCAACGGTATCCCAATTTCGTTTTTTACTGAAGTTATGTACCCAACTGGAGGTTTCAAAATATGTTTAACTTCGGTTGGGATGAGCTTGGCGCGAACTTTCTATCATACCATAACACTATATCTGAATCTCCAGGTTCTTGCCACTTTCGGTTTGGCCGAAAAAAGATATTGAAATTTGGGGTAAAAACAACAACCAAAATAATATGTACATTTCAAATAAGTGTAAAAGTGCGCGCCAAGCTCATCCCAACCGAAGTTAAACATATTTTGAAACCTCCAGTTGGGTACATAACTTCTGTAAAAAAAGCACCGAAATTGGGATACCGTTGGCGTATCGTGTTACGCTACTTGAACTATTGATGAAGAGCGCCCTCCCGCAGTTTTCGGAGCGCCTACTACTTACCAGGAACTCTATGCGCCATCAAGATCCCAATGTAAAAACAAATTCATAAGTGAGAACTCAACAAGTAAAAACGAATTCAAGCAACAAATTGGTGGGTTATCTTTGGCGCACTGAGATAGTGAGGGTCAAAGGTCAAATTTTTCCAATCTGGTGCGTTTTCGCATCTCCGTAACTCTGCGCGCCATCAACAGAAAACGATAAAACTACCAACAACATGTACACACAGCTTTCCTTTCATAAAATATGAAAAAAGAAACTTGGGACATCTGCAGTTGGTATATTTTATGATTTTTTGAAAATTACTAAGTATTAGCATTTTAGGACTGAAAGTTGCAGAATTCAACAGCTTTGCACTAAAAATATAAATAAAAGAATAATAAAAAATTACACTCCATTACAGACCTGTCTCAATATGTTTGTTATTGTCCAAAACATGTCAAAAAAGTTTTTCGTGTGTACATGGAAAAAAATTTCAAAGTCTTAAGTCTAGCGCTCGCTTCGCTCGCGCTGGCCTCAGTGGACGCCTACGGCGTCTGGCTCGCTCCGCTTGCTCATTGGACTCAACAGTTGATAGAAATATATCTTGTGACCAAGCCCACACTGTTATACTGTTGGGCAATTATTTAGCGTTGGTTAAACTATGAACAACCCAATTGTTGGGTAAATAATATTAACCAACTGTTGGTGAAATTTTACCCAATATTTGGGTAATCAACAACAACTTTTACCCAACAGTTAGGTAATTAGCCAACATTTTACGCAACGTTGGTAATTATTTACCCAGAAGTAGGGTTGTTCATAGTTGAACCAACGTTGGGTAAATTATTTGCCCAACGTTCTAACAGTGCAGAAGGCCACTGAGAGAGGCTACCTTTGACCCTCACTATCTCAGTGCGCCAAAGATAACCCACCAATTTTTTGCTTGAAGTTGTTTTTTCTTGTTGAGTTCTCACTTAGGAATTTGTTTTTACATTGGGATCTTGATGGCGCATAGAGTTATGGCGCTCCGAAAACTGTGCGAGGGCGCTCTTCATCAATAGTTCAAGCCAGCGTAACACGATACGCCAACGGTATCCCAATTTCGTTTTTTACTGAAGTTATGTACCCAACTGGAGGTTTCAAAATATGTTTAACTTCGGTTGGGATGAGCTTGGCGCGCACTTTTACACTTATTTGAAATGTACATATTATTTTGGTTGTTGTTTTTACCCCAAATTTCAATATTTTTTTCGGCCAAACCGAAAACGACAAGAACCTGGGGATTCAATTATAGCGTTTTTGTATGATACTGTATCACTGCATTTTTTTGAAAATATAAATTGATCCGATGACTCATGAATCGCCACATGGTACATTCTTACAGAGACAAACTGTTAAATAAAATGAATATAATACGTATTATACAATTTGGTGCGATTCCGTAAGTCACGTTTATGTTAACTTAGTTTAAAACTTTGTTAATGCAAGTGAAGATCATTTTTGTTTGTGTACAATAAAGAAGCATCATCAAGTATTTGAAAAAGCAAAATAAACTTGAACACACAATTTTCTTATCCGAGCTAGACTAGATTTTGTGTCTTCTGAAATATCCGTACGTCACATTTCCGATAGCTAAGACCTGTCTGCTAATAAAGTGCCCCTGACATCGACAACAAGTAAACAAAAAGGTTTTCAAACTGAACTATATTCTCCTTTATTTTTTAGCATGCAAAACATGTTAATTCTTATGTTTATTTTGAGAGAAAAATAAGTTGTAGAATTGATTTGCCTACGTGGATAAATTTTCCGTACGTCACATGTCCGTACATCACCGTCACTACTAAAAGTGGTATTACAGAATAATTGTTAAGAATCTTAAAAAAACCATTAGCCATGGATTAACTAAATATATTGGATGTTTACCCTTCTATTACTTTCAGAGAGTTTTGAAAGTAAAATACCTGTTAAAAAATAAAATTTTGTGCGATTCAGTACGTCACGCTTGTATCAATTAGAATTTTTTAAGTTTTTGTATAGTAAAATGCTATCATTAGGTATTTGAAAAAAATCAAAATAAACTTGAACACACAGTTTTCTTGTCTGAGCTATAGAACATATTTTGTCTTCTGAAATGTCCATACGTCACGTTTCCAGTAGCTTGGACCTGCCCTACTACACTTTTAAGCTTTATTTAGAGTTATTAATTCTAAGTGGAATCTAGGCTAGTTCCCTTAAGCATGTCTGTACATACCTTCTTGGAACTATGTCCACATCTCAAATTCAGCGAAAACGTTCCAGCTGTCCGCAAATTATATATTTACCAGTGATCTCCTTGGGAGTCTTGTGCATCTCATGATTGGTGATTTGTTAATATTTGGAATCAAAATGTGTGATTTGGGGGCCAAAACTTATCTTGTAAGCCGTAATTTTGGGTTTCAAAATTTGACAACCTCAACTTTCTTTACCATGATCCAGATTTTGGTTGATAAATTTCATCGTTGGATTTAAATTAGTTTTGTAATGATTCTGCACTATTACAATATGTTGTCGTTGTTGAGACACTAGAATTTTTGTTTAGGTTTTTCATCTTTTTTAAAGCATGGACTATTAGGTGATCAAGTACATAGACCTCATTCTCGGGATATTCCGTAACCTGACCTAATTTGATCTGATAATTGTAACTAAGAACCACGTGTCCACAGTTAACTACACGAACCCTGTGTAGTTATATTACCGTTTAAGCTTCTAAATTTTTTACATGAAATCTTTCAAAAATTGAACGAAAAAAATCACTCTCTGCAAAATGTGGTAAACAAAACGATTCTCATGATATGGGCCAATGTAAAGGTCAGATTCCTTTAAGAGGCGCACCATTTGATTTTCAGGGGGGCATGGAAGTTGGGGTCGGGTCAACTTTTTTTATTAGACGCCTTCGGCGGCAAAGTTTTTTTTATTGCATTTTTTATGTTTTTCTTTACCTTGAAGTAGTTGGGTAAAGTTTTTTTTCGGCGAAGTTTTTTTTTCCCCAAAAAAACGTCCATGCCCCCCTCCCCCGAGAATCAAATGGTGCGCCCCTAAAAGGAATCTGACCTAGTACCTTTACATTGGCCCATAGGAATATTTTTGTTTACCACTTTGTAGATCACGATTCTCCATGCATTTGCACACATTTTGCAGAGAGTGTTTTTTTTTCGTTTTCGTTTACAGTGTAAAACGCACCGCAACCGCACCGCAAACGGATAAATCATATGATGACAAGTATAACAGAGCAGAGAAAGCTGACAAGCATCAGTCTAATTAATTACAGAGTAAATCTATGTTAGGACCACATGATCGACGGAAGAAGGGGGTCGGGAATTTTTGTTCAGATTAGGCCTGTGGCATCCCTATGACTTACTCTTCCTCCCATTGCACTAAGAAAATCACAAGGTTTCTAGATATAAAATAAAGGGTAGTAGGCCTACCAAAAATGCATAGTTTCATCATTGTTTCCTCACCTTCAAAAACAGGTTCTTGAATATGTGAATTTGCTATTCATTATAACCTGGATATTTCGAGCTAGTTTTTTTTAACATGTTATCAACATAGTCACCTTTAATATAACTGAAGATTAAAATAGCAGTGTTTCTATATTTTGAAATAAAAATGTTCTATTTTTTGGTCAGCAGTTATACATTTAAGTTTTATTGTGGTTGCAATATTTATTGTTGGGCCCACTTTAATCAAAAATAAAATCATTGTATTCTGGCTGGTTTATACTAGAAACACTTAAAAACTTGTACCGTCCATTGAATATATATGTATACACTGTATACTTTGGGTTACCCCTACACGTGTATGATGGTACCAATTGTTTCCCAAGTAAGGAATTGCATAGAGTCACTTTCCAAAATGCTTGACTGGGCAACAAATATTCATCATTTTTTATCATGTATCAATTCACTTTATGTTTAATTTGCACCATACATAAAAGTTAAGATATTCATAATTCATTTTGTCATAATTATTTTTCAAAAATGTTAAGTTTATTCCAAAAAATTTAGAGTTAAAAGTTGTAAGCTTACCTTAAAGCACCATTTCATCATAAGCTGCTATTCCTATATGAATTTTTTTTTTCAATAAGCCCCATAACCAAAGTCAAAAGTCATAAAACATATTCATTACATAAAAATTATCCAAAGCAAACACCCTCTGTATATGAGAATATAGTACCATACCCAAGGCCAAATGTTTACATATCAGTAAAAAACTCTGAACTTAGCCACTGGAAACCCCAATCACAGAGTAACGCCCCAACGGTTCCGAGCACATGGAATTTGTTTGTTGAAAATCCCTCCTCCAAATCACATGGTATTGAGAGAGCCAATCGGAAACTTGCATAGCTAATTAATATTGAAGTCAAAGGTCAATTTCATTTTAGACTATTTCCAAGTCTTAAACCAAAGCCTTCCTGTACAAATCATGGTTAAATATATCATCTACATGGCACATGTACTTTTTATCATTGGGATAATTCTACAGAATTTTAATCTATGTCATTTTCCATTGTAAAATATGACAGCCATTTTGACAGAGTTTGACATGTGTAAGAAATTTGAGGAAGGAAGGATATGGAATATATTTATAAGTTTCAAAGTAGGTAAGTGATTTTTAATTTTATGTTATAAATTCTAGTTTGGGCATAAATGGAAACACTACATAGACTTAGAAGCTTCAAAAATATTGTAGAACGGGCTATTTGGAGAATGTAAACAATGCCAGTTTACTATACAGCTCAATTACAATATCCGAAAACATGGCCTATTAAATATTTTGCAATTATTTATAGTATATCACTCTTCCATTCAAATTCTTGCTTGTAATATAATAAATAAGGAAAACAACTAAAATGGTTGTTCTAACATGCTTTAAAATGTCATAACTTGTTCCATTGTTCTCTTTTTGGTATCAATTGAAAGACGAAATCTTAAACTACAAAATAATTTTGATTAGAGCATAAATTTGTTCACGGAGGGGGGGGGGTGCCCCTTTATTTATATGCGTTGTATATGTAAAATTGCTAATAATAAGGTTTTGAGGTGTTTCTAGTATTGAGAAGTTAGAATCAAATGATTTTATTTTTATTATGAGGGGCCAAATGGTATATATTTCAACCAAACCGGAAAATGGAGCACCCAAAGATGTTGTATATGTAAAATTGCTAATAATAAGGTTTTGAGGTGTTTCTAGTATTGAGAAGTTAGAATCAAATGATTTTATTTTTATTATGAGGGGCCAAATGGTATATATTTCAACCAAACCGGAAAATGGAGCACCCAAAGATTATGTTTTAGAACCAAAATATCAAATTTTTGATAATAAAAGACATTTTTTTCTTGAAAAAATAGAAACACTCTCATTTTATGTTTCATGAAGGTAATCAATTCTATTACCAACTTGTTGAAAAAATATTACTTAGTAGCATAAAATATTGGCACTATGATGAATGACAAATCCATAATGTATTCAAGAACATGCATCTGAATGTGAGGAAAAATTGACAAAACTATGCAGTTTTTGTTATGCCATTTATTAAATATCTAGAAACACTGTGATTTTTTATACTCCCTCTGCATAATGGTTTGCTTAAAGGTAGTCACTGACTTCATATGAAATGAATTTGCTGACCCCCTTCTTCCAATATTTTCTGAATTTGTGTGGTTCTTATATAGATTTACAGCTATTTACTCTACATACCTCAGTACTCACCTATATAATCTCTGCATGTCTTCTTAGCTTATGTCAAGGAAAATAAAATCAGCGTTTCCCATATAATTTACAGAACCATGTGGCATATATATATGGCACATAACATGCATAATATTTCATAATGATGCCAATGCTCTGCTATATTCATATACCGGGCAGTTACCACGGGTATGTATCGGTCGAACTGTTTCATTTCATTCATAGGTCAACCAAGGATATAGATAAACAAAAAGTAGGCTCACTCTTTATGGTCAGTCGAACCGATCACTGACCCCGTCAAAACATTTTTCACCGATGCGTGCAAAAGTCCTAACAAGAATAGTCTTTAAAAATAAATTATGGCTTGGTGATGGGAATTTCCGCTTGAATCAAGTTGTGTGTCAGCGTTTTGAACTTAAAATAATCAACCTTCAATTACAATATCCGAAAACATGGCCTATTAAATATTTTGCAATTAAAATTATATCACTCTTCTATTCAGATTCTTGCTTGTAATATAATAAATAAGGAAAACAACTAAAATGGTTGTTCTAACCATGGAGGTATTATAATACCTCCATGTTCTAACATGCTTTAAAATACTTAAAATGTCATAACTACCTGAGGTATTGTTCCATTGTTCTCCTTTTGGTATCAATTGAAAGAACAGAGAAACAACCATCGTCAAGCATATATCATTAATTAAAGTAATTAAGAGTTTCGTATCAAATAATTGCCATGTTAACACTGACACAATATCATGGATCGGGTTTAATATTCACATCATTGGAACATAAGTTCAAACCTCCGGGAAAAATCGAGTACAATAGTACAACATTCCTGAGATTCACATCATTGGAACATCAAGTTCTAGTACAATTTTTGTAAAACAATATGTACTATAGAATTGGTCTAAATTGTACTATGATGTTCCCAATGTGCACCAGGGTATGCGTATAACTGCATAATGGGGATGACCAGTGCCGGATTTACCTTTCCAAGGGCCCTGGGCCACTAAACTGAGGGCCCCATACACACCCATACCAATGATTTTTAAGTGTCTGTGACTGCTAACGTCAAAAATATGTTAGATATTTGACCCCCCCCCCCTTTTTTTTTTGCTCTCATGCTCAAGGGCCCCCCTTGACCTCGGGCCCTTGGCCCGGGCCCAGCGGGCCCAATTATAAATCCGGTACTGGCCGGATGACCCATATAACCATCCCCATATGCATGGTGTATAAACACTGTACATATGAAAAAAAAATCATGAAAATAAGACAGTTCGCTAGTTCAAATGTTCTGTCCGTTATCTCATTAAAGGACAAAGGATTTTGTTAACTAAATCGTAAATGACAATAGAAG
>JXSR01S030668.1:110618-122734 GCA_000969725.1 Ophiothrix spiculata | reverse complement strand
ATCATAACCTCGTAAGTATGTGTAAATACCGAATGATTCAATTGGACACTGGTCCAAACTATTCAATGTAGAAATATTTTTTTGATTACGATGACCCGGAATAGGTACACTAAATGGATAGATCGGACCGATGTTACGACCTATTGAATAATGATGAAAAGCAAGCCTTGTATAGACCATTATAGTTGACATACTCTCGCCGTTGATGGGGTAAATCCACAGAATCGGACGGTGAACGGGACTCGGAACGAGAGCAAGTAGGGTATATATCATACTTGCCCTCGTTCTAAGTTTCGATTCCCCGTCCGATTCAGTGGATTTACCCCATCAACGGCGGGAGTATGTCAATAATAAATATGGTCTATAGTTTCATGATACAACACCATTGAGCAGTAAACGCCTAGCTCTAGTTAGGACATTACAAAAAGTTTACTTAATAGTACAAAATACACTTAATCATATGGCACACGGTTATATAAAACAACACACATTTGATTTATAATCCACTTGGTAGTTACCGCATCACAACGTCCTTGCAGCGCTATAATAGATAGCGTCAAAAAACAAACAAACTCCTGGGTCCAAATATTATACTCCCTCCCTGTTGAGCACTAACAGGGGTATAAAGTAAGTACTTTACGCACTTAAACGTGTTAAGATTATATAACGTATTTCAAAAGTTAAAAATATTGTTAAGAAATATAATACACAGGTTAATTGACTAATAAATTGCATACTCAAGTCGAGTTTTAAGCAAAGTGGCTGTAGCATTTTGTATCCTTTCCAGACTTGATATTCCAAAATCGAATGATTTGCTATTAAGCCAAATTGGTGATGATATTGGTGCTTACTGATATCAGATAGAACCCGTAAACTTGAAATTGGAGCAAAACTTTAAACCTTGATAGACTTGTACAAATTACAGATAAAAATGCAGTTTTTAACCACAATCAAATGATTTGCCGTTAAGCGACATTGGTGACCCATATTCATGATATTGGTGCTTACTGATATCAGATACAATCCGTAATCACAAATTTGGGGCAAAACTTCAAACCTTCATGGATTTGTTCAAATCATAGCCAAAAAAAAAAGCTTTTTTAGCCTTATTTTTGCAGTTTTTGACCAAAATCGAATGATTTGCCGTTAAGCGACATTGGTGACCGATATTGGTGCTTACTGATATCAGATACAACCCGTAAATTTGGATTTGGAGCAAAACTTAAAATATTGAAAGATTTGTACAAGTTAGTCAAAAAAGCTTTTTTTGCCCCATGTTTACAGTTTTTAAACAAATTCGAATGATTTGCCGTTAAGTGACATTGGTGACCACATTGACGCTAACTGATATCAGATACAATCATAAATTAAACATACTTTAATTACTAACACTGAAGAATAATCAGGTCACTTCTAAGTATAAAGAAACCAGTCAATTCTTGATATACGAGGGGTATCAAAAAGTTTTAAACTTCACCTATAGCCAAGAACGTTATTTTATTATGATGTCCTTCAGGCATTTTTACATGTGCAAAGTAACACAATTCTCTCACGTTGAACCAACTCTCCGTAGACCGTCATTTTCAAGTCGGTCATGTTTTATTACGTCATTGTGATGGCATGCATCGACCGATTTCCATAATTTTGTTGTCAATGAAGAGAGTAGACCCTGTTCTATATTATGACAAAATGTAATCGATATAGTATCTTTCCTTATAGGTAAAGTTGAAATCGTTTTGATACCCAATCGTATTTTCTTCTTTCGTTTTACAATAATTAAACATTTATATAGTACTAAAGGCTAGATTCAGACTGTCGTATTATTGGGTCACATACAGAGAGACCAGTGTAACTTTCATGTAAATTACACAGTTATTCACAGTATAGTGAAGTAAAGCATAATAGTTCCATTTTGGGCTGAAAATTACCTCAATCACCTCTGTATTCATGTCATGAATTTTCGTATTCCTTTTCAAATTTCAGGTAAAGATATTGACGTTTTTCCAACTGCCTCCAAAGGTTGTCATTATCACATGGATTTTGATAGCTGAATAACATCTCTGATGTGCCTCGAAATTTCCTTAAATTAATAGGTATCCATCCAATTAAAATTTAAATCTAAGTTGACAAATCTATATCATTAAAATGAATCTTATTAAAGGATAGATATAAAGCTGAGATATACGGTATATGCAGAAAAGGTATTTCACGCTCGATGGGAACAATTCTATTCCTATTCCATGCAATAAACATTATCATATACCGCAAGAACACATTTTTGTCTTTTGATTGACAACTAGTAAAAACAAAGTTAGTTTACGCAAGTTATCAAGTGACACGACTATTATATTTTCATACGATATATAAAACAAATATTTACTGCTCGTTATCCGAGCAATGGTGCAAAATATCTCCCTTCATTGACTGGAGACCGTGGGTCTACCGTTTAAGGCCCTCCATCTTCGGCGTCAGAATACTAGGCCCACGATCTCCAGTCACCTTGGGCAGATATTTTGCACCATTATTCTCATGACCAGTAAATATTTCAGTTTCAGATTTCAGTTTAGTATTTGTATTGTATTCTATGTTCATTATGGAAAATTCTATGCCTATACCTTGCAAAACAACACACAATAAGCATCCCATGCATGTTATTAAAAGGGGATTTTAATAAAAAATGTCCCATTGTATAGTAATATAATCAATAGATATTGCCCGAAATTTGACTGAATGTTGTCCGAGTGGCCATATGTATCTACACCCGAAACCAACTGTGACTAGATTATACTTTTGAGAACACAGGAAGAGATTTAAAGCTCAAAATAGCACAGGACCGTCCTATCCAAACATGAAATAGATCTTGATCTTCACATGCCTTCATTTGTCATACGGCATTTAAAAATATTTAATTTCTTCTCCATGCTATTTAAAAAAAACAATGCATGTTACATTTGTTCTAGTCTTTCCAATGCATTGGATTTTACAACAAAAATACTATCGTTTTGAAGACAAAGCATAGATATACAATGGAAGAGCTTCAGGTACTTAAAAATACTATGTCTTTTATATAATACAAAGTAAACCAGAACAGATATTTACAAATGATATATACTACAAACCTAAAAGCTTTCATCACAGCTAAAAATATTAACAATCAGGTCACAAGCTATCATCCCATAATTCTTATGTCAATCGTATAGGTAATGATCATTGTTACCAAGAGAAACCACCTGTACATCAATGGATCATTGTTGTATATTTGCGTCTTTTACTTGTTGTGACGTGCAATGTGTTTTTCCCCCCGCAAACTTTCTACTAAAAAGAATACAAGGGTTGACCATCTTGTCTCTTCCAGTACTGGTCTCTTCTTATTTCTAGTGATCTCTTACTATACTACAAATCTAAAAGCTTTGACCACAGCTAAAAATACTAACAATTAGGTCACAAGCTAACTTCCCGTAATTCTTATGTCAATCGCATAGGTAATGATTACTTTACGAAATAGACCTTTTTCAAAATCCATTTGGAAATCTCCGGAACATTGATCACATGGCCATTTTTTCAACTAATCACGTACAAGCAAGCTCATTAGTGTGCACGATTTTGTCAACAAAATTTTCCGAAAATTCTCTCGAATTGCAGTACAATAAAAGTGAAAAATAAATAGAACCAGACCCATACATTATAGAATACATGTACACTAATTCTGAACAACTTTTGGCCGTACCATAAGCTCACCGACACAAAGAGTGACATTTCCATTTGAAATCGGCTGATCAAGATACATCAGGGCGATCACACTAAAAGTGACTCTTTAGTGCTAACGCTAATTACAAGTTCGAATTCGTAAGCAACCAGTTAACGAGTACGCGAACTTAACATTCTGGTTATTGTGTTGAAGAGTCACTTTTTCTGTCGGCAATTGCCGGAAAGTGTAAAATCAGCGGAAATTCTCGGAAAGTCGTGTTTTGAAAAGGTCTATACAAGTTGTACGCCACGTCAGCAGGCATCCTGTAAAACCACCAATGGATCGTTATGGTAATTTGCGCCTTTTACTTGTCGTGACGTGCAATTTTTTTCGCAAACTTTCTTCTAAAAAGAATACAAGGGTTGACGCGGGTGCCATCTTCCGGACCACCTTGTCTCTTCTAGTACTGCTCTTTGCTCTTTTCTAGTGATCTCTAGATCTGAACCACTGAACATCATGATTATGGTTATATTTCAGTGATATATCCCAACTGCAAAATTAACTAGAGAGTGGAGTACACACAGCAGAGTATATACCCATCAAATATTACTTGCACACTCTTGCATGGCATATGGTTATTGAAAAGAATTAGTGTACGAGCTCCTTTTGAGAATACAGTTTGCCGATTTCTTTTTGTACAACAATCTGCAGGTTTCGAAACAGATAAAAGATACTTTTTTTCGTAATGTGCATCCCTTCAGTACATAATCTGTGGACAATTTGTAATAGATATAGTGTTCCTATTTAAATATACAGTTAAGTGCAACAAACGTCAACTTTCATGATGCCTTTATCATTGAGATATCATAATAATGTCTAGATGCAGGCATCACTGAGGTGACAGATCGTGCAGGACTTTGATACCACAATGCTTCAAGTAGAATTGACCATGAACAGCAGTCAATGTAACCAAAGATTCTTTTTTTTTTTACAATTGCATCATCAATGACCGTATATCGTTTAAAATACTTTCACTTATATATTTCATAATATATGAATTTATATATATTCACCGAAGCTTCGTATTTTCCAGAAATCTTCACATTCGCAATGTATCTATACAAACATGGTAGTTTTTTTTTAAGAGAGAGAATATCAAAGTCAATTGTATAATCACTGGGGAAATTACATGACGACTTAAGCGCAAGTCCTTTATCACATTTTCGAGCTACAGCCCTTCTAGACTTTTAAATATGACACAAAGTTATTGGAGAAAGATATGCAATTTTTATGCTCTGTTATTGTTAGAAAACGTGAGAAATTAATAGTTGTGGACGGGGGAGGGGCTACGTTGCCATAATACGGTTGTACTTACGTACTTTTGCGCTCTAAATTGGGATAATTGCAAAAAAACACCCCTTCATAAATGTTTGACATATTTTTAAGGAACGTTGGTTAGCTGCTATGTTTTGTGATCCTACATGTAGAGGAATATAAAATCAGTGATAACTCAATAAGGCCAACACTGGACTTCTTCAGTTTGCGCTCCGGTCTTCATATGCATTGGTGAATCCTGTGTATTTATTCTTTCATAATTCGATCCAGGCTAAAACCATCAACTATCCAACAGGATTACTCCCTTCGAAGAGCGTTGCTGAACGATGGCCTGCAGTTGCCTCTTCATTAAACCTTTCATTGATTCTTCTGTGGTCACAACAATCCTGACAAAGTTGCTGCTCGAGCCAAATAATCAAGTCTTATAACTTTTGTTCACCAGTCACCATAAAACAAAAACAGTGTACAATCTAATATATATACCTTTGAAACTTCTCCTCCATGGTATCAGACTTAGCATGGAAATATAGCAAACATCACAACAGGAAAGTTGCATGACTATAAATCAATGATAGAACATTGAAGTTGCACATAACGCAGTAAAGGTGGGCTTCCAGTATTATAAAATCACAAGTTTCATATATAAAAGTAATATCATGATATAACACCACACCGCGTGCTTTTAATCTTTGAACATTTATAATACGCCAACATATTTGTCATGGGTACATATAGATGTTCAAGATGGTCCAAAGTAGACTTGAATTAAAAGATGAATACATGAATAACTGGTATTGGTAAAACTGCACACAGCGCAGCAGTCAAAACATAAAAATAAACATTCTTTATAAGAATGAGTTGTATTTTACAAATGCACTGCTAATATAGTCACCAAAATATTTTGGTCATTTGTACTCGTATCACAAAATAATAAAGTTTTGTTCACACAAATGTATTTTTGCCAGTCAAGTCCAGAAATGGAGGGTTTTCCTCTGATAATCTATGCACAGCTTCGTGGACCTCTCTGACCGGAAGCCTCACTGATGGTTGTCGCTGCCAGCAACCCAGCATAATTTTGTATACTTCCTTTGGACAGTTCTGTGGGCAGTCAAGTAAGATTCCATTCAGGATATATTCGATAACCTGTATTGGAAAAAAATGACAGATACATCCCTTTGAATATAGTGTTCAACAGCTACCTACAATACAATTTACATATATTTAATCTACAAGATCAAGGGTACCTGTCATACCATGGTTATACTAGATATATTGGAGTAAATTTGCAATATCATTACATGGCCTTGAATATAATTATAAATAGTAAAAGTGTAAATGAAAATAGTGAAAAAGAAACCCTAACACAAAAAACTTGGTGCAATATATGGCTTTACATGCCCGTTTCATAAGATCCAATAGGTCCCCATTATTAGCCTCGGAAGTAGTAATATAGAATGCTGGTAAAACCAGCTGAACAATACACCCTAGAAAAACCTTACTATATTAGTCACCGCCCCACGATATCAATACACCATAGAGAAGCCTTACTATATCAGTCACAGCCCCACTATATCAATGCACCATAGAGAAACCTTACTATCTCAGTCACTGCCCCATGCTATCAATACAGAAACCTTACTATCTCAGTCACTGCCCCACTATATCAATACACCATAGAGAAACCTTACTATCTCAGTCACTGCCCCACTATATCAATACACCATAGAGAAGCCTAACTATCTCAGTCACTGTCCCACTATATCAATACACCATACTATCTCAGTCACTGTCCCACTATATCAATACAACATAGAGAAGCCTTACTATCTCAGTCACTGCCCCACAATATCAATACACCATAGAGAAACCTTACTATCTCAGTCACTGCCCCAATATATCAATACACCATAGAGAAACCTTACTATCTCAGTCACTGTTCCACTATATCAATACACCATATAGAAACCTTACTATTTCAGTCACTGTCCCACTATATCAATGCACCATAGAGAAACCTTACTATCTCAGTCACTGTCGCACTGTATCTACAAAATTTACTCAATTTGTTTCTAGGTGTTAATGAACATTATTTAAGACTTGTTGAGATCTAAAAATACATGTATCATAAACATAAAATTAAGGGCCTTCATTCTGTAATCTTATTGTTGTCATTCTCAGGTGAATTGAATAATCACACAAGCATGTGCCAATTGTTGAACTCTTGTTTTAAAACTATTTTGTAAAAGTTTTCCGTTGAAACACTCTGAAAATCAAATTTCATCGGCCATTTTACGCGAGATAATACACTTCCCATGCATGTTGATATATATATATGACCCTCTCAATCTCTTTTACATGTTCAAAATAACATAAAACGACGCATGTGGCAGCATGTGTGGAAAATAAAGTAATGCAAGATTGAGAAAAATCCTATTGTTGCATTGTAAGTGGATGTATTCATTTGGATAAACCACTAGGAGCGGTCACCGCATTAGCATTAGCATTAGCATCAATTCAGTAATCGTCAAAAAGTACCATATCATTTTTCTGTTGGTAGAGAAACCAAGGCGAATTATCAAAGAAAAACATTATGTCGAACTTGACCATTACTGTAATAATTAAAAGCCCAAATACGTACCTCGTGATTAGATAATCCATACCAGGGCTGTTTGCCATACTCAAATATCTCCCACAGTACTACTCCATAACTCCATACATCGCTCTCTATGGAGTATGTTCTGTATGTGATACTTTCTGGCGGCATCCATCTTACTGGAAGCATTGTGTGTCCGCCCACCTACGTCAGACAGAACAAAGTTTAAGAAACCAAGAGATTAGTTTCTGAGTAAAGCTCAATCATCTTCGTTATACACTTTCATACAGAGATTGTGGGTTCGAGCCCCGGGCAGGGCGGTTTTCGTCTCCTTGTTTCCTTGGGCAAGAAACTTTACTCTAGCCGTGGTCCCCTTGAACGAATAGACTCCTTCATGGGGTATGTATATCATGCAAGTACTTGTATCATTGATTGATTGATTGATTGTTAAAAAGCCATCTCCCTGAATATCCTTTAAAAACACACACTCGCATTTAGGTAAAAATAAAAAAAAATAGTTGGAGTCTTTTTTTTTTCAATCTATTATCAATGCTAAAGGAAAAATTTGCATTTATCTTTGCACACTTGATGAAGATTATTTTTCACTTGATAGTTTTGTAGGTTAACAAAACACCAATTGACTGCCACGTTGTATTCAAAAAGTAGTAAATCAACGACATAATAAGTACATGATGTATCTGTAACTCGCACTTGCTAAAAAGAATCTGCGCCATCTTTTCCTAAATTGACCATATTTTCCAGTTTTAAGGAGACACAAATCTATGAAAGCAGCTGGCGCACTGCCCGGCGCACTGTTACCTTCAATTCTATCTTCAGCATCTTACCCTGTAATAGTCTGTGCTGTACACATCCCTTGACATCCCAAAGTCTGCTATTTTAACAACTAGCCGATCACCCACGAGACAATTTCGTGTTGCCAGATCTCGATGGACAAAGTGTTGTGACGCCATGTAAACCATCCCGGCAGCTATTTGTTGGGCAATATATAACAGCTCGTTGACAGTAAGAGGTAGTAGGGCTTGATTCTTTGTATTGAGGCAATCTGCATCAGGTCCCCTAGATCTGAAACAAGACAGGAATTTTGATCAAGTAATCGATGATTTTGGGTCATGATGTTTATCATAAGCCTTTAGGATGACAACATTTCGTCAGATAGCTATAGTACTAGTATCAGCTGCATTTACAATAAACTCTCGAAATTCATTTTAATTTAAGTATTTTATGTGTTTAGTATTTCTTACCAAACGTTTGGAAGCATCTCTACAGGTATTTTACTTAATTTTACGAATGTATGTTATTTTCTCCCAGGATTTTCTCCGATGTATATTTGTAAAATAAATACGTGGGGTGCTATGATAGATAATTATTTCTGCATTGGTATGATACAAGCCTGTTTCTATACATGAAAATGTATTGTTGCCTCAATCAAAACTAAATTATAAATTGAAATCTGTTAAGGCCATAACAGCCTCAATGTATTCTTAACTTCCTAACATTGCCTAACGGGCTTCCTAATTCCTAGTACTACTACTTTGGCTCGATTTTAATTAAGGATTTATAACTGTCTGTGCGCGGTAAGCCCAGGTGGTAAGGCGTTTCCGATGGCTTATTCTGTGGCCATTGCCACCAGGCTGCTCTACTTTAATAACTTTAATTGACATTCATATCTTTTTATTTGTCATTTTTCAGGATTGCTATTTTATTATCAAAAGGTTTTTGTTTTTTATTTTTTGTTTCATTATCCTGATTTGAGAGCCCAGGGCAAAAAACAAAATAATTTTTTACCCTTAAAATACAGAATTAGCGCTCGTATAATGATTTGTTACTTTGTTTCTTTGTTGTTACTTAGTAACCTTAAACATAAGGCCAAAGCTATGCTATTCTATTTTTATCACTGTCTCAATTGAAAAATATATAATTTCCCAGATTTCCATTTTGTCCTTTATACAAAGTCCAAAGAATAATAAATGATAATTATATTGTTGCAGGCAGAATATATCTCTATTGAGTGCTAAAAAAATAATATCAGTTTATCTTTATTAGATTAACTTCAATATTGCTTTTCATGGTGTTCAAAGGATCTAAAAAATCATTTACCTTAAATAATTGTTAAGATCTCCGTTTTCCATATATTCAAACACCATGAGAAATGGTTCCTTATCCATGCACACACCGTAAAATGTAACAATATTATCGTGCTGTAGTTTAGCCAATAATTCTGCTTCCCGCTCAAAATCCTTCCTCGCATCCCCGATAGACGCATCTTTCAATGTTTTGACAGCCACCATAGTTGATTCTCCAGGCTCAGATAGATTTTCACAAACACCGAGGCAGACAACACCAAATGCGCCTTCCCCCAATTCTCCGATGAATTTGACAAATTTTCTATTGATGAACTTTATACCTGGTGAAAAAGAGATTGAATAGTTCAAATAATAAGAGTACAAAAATGTTCCATTTGAATGTCATTTTTACTTGCTTGATACTTATTTGTGATAAAATGCCCCAAGGAAATTAGCAATAGCAAAAATTTACACTTTGCCCTTTCAGTTAAAAATGTTTGCTGCAATGAAAGTTGTGATATTGTATTGTGTTAATATTATAGAAGATATATGCCAAAGCTGTCACCAAAGCTTAAAAGCAAATAGATTTTCAGTGCCAGTGCGCTACGGTATCCATATGATATGTAATTACTATTGCTATTGAATCTTTACAAATTAAATAAGAAAAACACAAATACATATTGCAAAGATGTCTGGCTCAATACGCCATGTATTTAAAAATATGTAATCCGCTGAAGAATATACATAGTAATTGGAAAATAAAAAAATGTACTACTTTATAACTATAAAACTATAAAAACGATGAAACATTACGAACTTAACATTCACCCATAATTTGGGGAGGATAGAGCTATGATGGTTAATGAAAAACTGATACTTGGTCAAAATAATTAATTTAGTAACAAACGAAATGACACCAAATTGGTCAATCGTATTCTGATTTCCCACAAGACAAAATGAAACGACCTTGGAACTATATATTTCAACATGAATTCCAAGAAGTGCCTAACCTTTCCCAGAAAACATAACACATAACACATAACCAGGCCCCTGACACTTCATTCCAGACATTTTACACCTCCATTACTTTATGTAATTTTGATGCGAGAAAAACGAATGATTAAAGAAACCATCGAACAACCGTGGCTCTAAACTGGCGCCACGGTTCAACGAACAAAAACGTTCCCGGTTTTTGTGATGGCAGTATTACCGAATATTTAACGGTGCGCAAAATCAATATACGTATAAAAGCAATTATTCAACCCTTGAATACCAACTGCCTTAGTGGCGCAGTCGGTAGCGCTGTTGTTATTTCGTCCGAGAGAATAATAATTGATGTCGGTTCGAGTCCCGGTGTCTCCCATAACCAGGAGTCCGGGTCTAATTGAACAACACGGAATAAGTCGCAATCGATGATTTATTAATCGCACATGTACAAGTACGTTCTACAAAATTTAATAGTAGCTAAGACATTCAGTCACACATAAAATAAATAAAGAGCATCGTCAACCACCGCAAATCATACTGCCCTGTATAAAATCTGGGACGCAGAAATTAAAAAACCAAATTGGAGCCACGGTTTTATCGAAGTGTCATCTCATATATTCATCCTCCTTGACATAACTGTGAAAACTAGATAGCATGGCCATATATCATTAACAGAAATCTGGTAATATAATTAATGTATCATGGTACTTTCAAAAGCGAGCAACTGGTTTCTTGAAAGCCCTAATATCACGATTTTTGACAGACCGGAGGAGTGTAATTTATAGTGGTACACATGCTTGTCAGAAAAGACGTCGAAAAAGGGTCGGATTTTGCCCCATTGGCGTCTTTAGAAAAAGGGGTGCCTTGTAGAGTAACTTTCGACATTATGGGTCGTCTTTTTACGATATTTTCTACTTTAAGGACACTTTTTCGCAAGCTATTCTAAAATTCCTTGAAATAACTACAGAAAAAGGCTTCCAATATGTTTTTATGGCAGAAAACAGTGCGTTTTACGCCGTTAAGGGTCAATTTCAGTGTGTTGCGCGCCATTAATTGGTCAAATGTCCATTACGACATTTAGGGGTACATTTTAATTGTATTACGACATCGCGACATTTAGGGGTATGATTTTGAATATTTTACGACATTAAGGGCTGTAATTTTCCCCTGGGTCATAAACTTTATTACTTAATACACTTGTCAAATGCTTGTATACAAAATGTTTTGCTATCTTACCCAAACTGCTTCCTTTGTCATTTCTTGTCATATAATGTGGATTCGATATCATATGGATGTTGTCACTTTGCTCATGCAATCGGCGGCCATCAATGAAGGACACAGGTGCAGTGAATGGATCAGCGCTGCCGTCTGTCACATCCGGGTACCGTTGTCGCTGTCGGTGCTTATATCGACGACGGAAGAAAATAGC
>JXSR01S030668.1:35494-47933 GCA_000969725.1 Ophiothrix spiculata | reverse complement strand
TTTATCTAAAATTAATGTTACTAGACTGTCAACGGCCGAGTATTCTTAGCAAAACACTAAACCATGATTCTTAACTAAAAGTGTGGAATTATAGTAAAGAATAAAAGCAACAACACTATTAAGGTAAATTAAGGCGAGTTAGCAGGTGCTATTTCCATCTCAAAAGGGATGCCGTTCCAAGAGCCTCGTCATAGCATAATAAGTAATTAAATCTCTTTGCGGAAAAAGGGATGCTGTAACATCCTCACTCTAATGCTTCACGAGTTTCAAATTTTATTACGTAGCTAGTGGAATTGAATTGAATGCAAGCTAAAATACTCCGGAGAGAGCCTGTAGAGTTAATGACCTAATAATTGTGTTAATATCTGCCGCATTTGTCCACAGGGTACGTCAGGGTTTTGACTTTTAAAGTGCCTTCCCATCCAGACAATACTAAGCAAAAGCAAACTTTTGTCAGCCATTTTTTTTGTTTAAAGAGGATGAAGTTACCTTTTATTTTTTAAATACGGTATTAACTTAAGTACATTTTTACGTATACTTTTATACATGTACCTGTCTAATTATTTGTTTTCAAGCTGATACAGAAACATCCCTTGGTTGATTAAGCCATCGGGAAATGCACCCATCGGGAAGCCATCGGGAAAAAAGCCAGCCGATGGCCAGCGGATGGCAACTAATTTGCATGTAAAATTGCCATCGGATAACCATCGTAAAAAATCCCCAGCATCCAGTGATGAAATTTAATCACTTCTAAGATAAACCTATCACGAATTGCTTAAATATCGATTACTGTAGATGCGCAACGGAAGAAAGGCTATGTAACTTTAGGTAATTCTAATTACCTAACGGTGTTAAATTCCAATTAAGATAAAAGCAAATAATTACTTGCAGACGTATTTTATGTGAATTGCTGAGCATGGTGGTGGATTACATGAATTGAATGACAAGAGATTAGGTACTGAAGAGAAGAAAGTACTAATTTTCTACCATCTTTCTTTTGTAATGTTACAGCCTAAATTATTACCCCAATTATTGAGTTCTGACAAAATCAAGAAAGGTTACTCTGGCTTGTTTTATCGACACCTGCAGTTTTAAAATGACAGTTGGTTTACTAACAAGATAGGAACAATTAACGGGTGACGCCTAAATATATGCTAGAATGAATAACTCTTACAGCTATTATGATTGCAGGTTTCAATTCTGAAAATTGATAGATAACTCACTTTGAATGGTTAATATTTGATGATTAAACTAAGGTTTTCATTTTTTTAGATGTAAACTGGACAAAGAAAGTATTGTTCAAAACAGGTAGGGTGGCTACATAACATTCAATTCAAACCATGTTGTACTTAGAAGATGGCCTCGCTATTTTGCTTCTTTTTCTAGCTGCACCTTTATCTTGTTCCCGATAGCAATAAAGGACAAACCACATGCTTATTTTACAAATGTGTTTTTTCTCAGAATTATAAGCATATGTAAAGGAGTGTGCAGGGTGAGATTTAATATTATACGTGTGATTCTGTAAGGTATTTTGATTCAACAATCTCAAAATGTTTGACAATTAAGTCCGTATTTTCTGAAATATGACTTTTATACTAAACATGAAATATTCTGAAATACATGTATCACTATAATAACTAGCATAAATAATCTTGGGTATTGACACCGATTCACTTAATATCTCACTTGAAGGAAAACACAATTTCATTATTAGAACAATTCCCAAGGTGTATGCTGCCAAGGTATACAATCCTTGATGTACAAAATAATATTTTTAGAAAAAAAGAACAACTTTAATAGCAGCCGCAAAAATTATATAAATGTGACTAGACTGTTCCAAACATAGTAATCAAAGCAAGATTGTTAACCATGATGCTGAACTGAACTGAACTGCGAAATTTAAGAAAAGACATAAACTGACATAATCATATGATAATAGCACCAACCCAGATGAAGTAATTTAGCAGGCGAGTTAGCAGGTGCTAGTCCCCTCTCAAAAAGATGCCGCGTTTTAAGTCTCAATATAATTCTTCATGTGAGTGCAAGAAAGTCGTATCTGCAATAGCTGCCATTTTATATAAAATGAACTGTACACTGTATAATGTCCAATCTTGGGTCAGTGGCCCTGAAATGGTTCTTCAGGTGACGGTGTCACCTGAAGAACCATTTCAAGAGCCACTGACATATGGTACAGAAATGTTGATGGATTATTTGTATTCTAGTGACAAGATGTTAAATAAATAAAACTATGGCAGCCATTGCAGATATGACTTTCTTACACTCACTTGATCGAATCTCTCGATGAATGTTGTAACATTCTTACTGTGTGTGCTTAATGGGTTTCAAATTTTATCAAGTGGTCAGTGAATTTAAACTGTGACAAACGTGCATTTGGGCATGTGAAAACAATACTCTGGGGAGAGCCTGCAGAGTTGATAACCTAATAATTCTGTTACAGGACATTACGATTTGACTTTTAATTCGGTTATAAATGGTTAGTTTTTACAAATTATTTTACCTATTAAATACATTGGCATACATCGATAGTTAGTTGAATTCGATCTATTTTTAGGTAGTATTATCTGTTTGGGGTGCAAACTATAAAACAAGGTATTGTTACTTCAATCTTCGAAACTACAATCATGTGTGTGGCTGTACAATATTTAACTTAAACCAAGATGGCCTCACAATTTAGCATTTTTCAGCTGCACCTGTTTTTTGTTCCCAATAGCTTCAGAAGACAAATCACTTGTTATCTCGTTTTACAATACGTTTTTCTAAGAATATCGGAAAATGTCAAGGATATATCCGGAAAATGGTTAGTCGACATGTCGACATGTGGTTCTGCAAGGGATTATTGATTCTAGAATAGCACGAAGACATTAAGCTGTTCTTCTTCTCTTTCTTTCTTATTTAAAGCAACAACAACAGCCTGACTTATATATCTATTAGTAGAAAAGGAATTGTAATATTGAGGAATATTTGTTTGGCTAATAGGATAGAGTCAAACAAATCGTTGTGGACAAGGATTAACCATGCCATTCGATAAAACTACTCCAGATTAATGAAACATATACATCTAATTTTCAGCTATTGCAATCGTGATCAAGAAGAACTGTCCAGTTGAGTATACAATGATGATATTTACAATCTGAAAGGACATCATAAATGATAAACTAAGAAATGAATCTAAATAAATTAGAATAATGCACAATTATAAATATCACATGAAACACTCTTTGGAGAAGTCTCTTATCAGTATATCACTCTTGTGCATTGGCATTGATTATTTTATCATTCTGCCTGTTGGAGAACATTTAATTAGAGCAATGCCCGAAGTGCATGGTTGCCAAGGTCTACCCGGGGGTCTACCACACTTGATGCACAGCATATATACAATTTCAGAAAAGCGAACACCTAGGCAGCTGCAGACATTATTGTGAGTGTAACTAGACTGTCCCGAGTTGTATGCACTTCAAGACTCTATGCCATGATGCCGAAATGATTAGATGAATTGCAGAAAAGAAATAAAAGTATTTAGGTCATTTGGGGCGAATTGTATGTTGCTCAAGAGAGTTGAGTATACAATAATGTTTTCAAGTTTAACCATGATAACACAGAGTAATAGTTTCAGAATAGTGAACAGCTTAGCAAATGCAAACATTATGATTCTTCTGTTACCAAAATGTCCCGAATCTTACCAAGGAATTTAGACGCAATTCCTTGATCTTACTAAGTATTCAATGCAAGACCCTGCTCCATGATTCTGAACTGAACTGAGGAATTGTATCCGGAATTGTAGCAAAGCATAGGCGGGATAGCAGGTGTTAGTCCTATCTCAAAAGGGTTGCCGCGCCAAAATAATTATTCAGACCTCTAAGCGAGAAGCAAATGTAATTTCCATTGTATGGTTAATAGGTTTCACATTTTATTCTAACAGCTCGTAAAATTGAATTGTTTCGAGCGTGCGTTTGGGAACATACCTCGGGAACGCCTGTGAAGCTATAATGGTCTAATTGTGTAAATATCTATACTTGTATTTGTCGACAAGGTGCATTTGGGTTTTGACTTCTAAAGTGCCTTCAATATCGGTGCATAAACAAACTGTTTTTGTTCAATTCTTACATTTCAGGGATTGAAGTTCTCTTTAATTTGCACAAACGGACTAGAATCAAAAACTTATGGAAATACTCAAAATATAGCTAAAAAGTATAGTAAAATCCAAAAAACTGCAAAAATTTATACACAAATGGCTACTCTAAATATAGCTAAAAGTATAGTAAAATCCAAAAAACTGCAAAAATTTACACACAAATGGATCAAATTGAGAGAGAACTAATTTGCAATATATCGTTCTTTGATTGTGGTGTGACTATCCTGTGTTTCCTAAATCCTTAATTTGTATCTGAGATGGATTTACCAGATAAAAGATCCTAAATATTATTTAATACATAATATAAGAGAAACAATTATCATCAAGAATAATTTGTTTGACCATCACAGGTGTAGAAACAATATTTTTTAAAAGTTTAAACTAGAAACACTGCTTTCACACCACTTTTTTTCGCCGGCGATAAAAATTAACCTAGGTAATTTTTTTCCAATATTCCTCAAAATCATGGAAAACTACTTGTAGGTTATATTACTATAAACTTGTTCTATCGATTAAAGTAAGAAAACATGTAGGTAAAAAAATAGTGGAAAGAATCTAGGCTAGTCCCTTTAACATTCAAGTTAAACACTTCAGTGTGTTCAAGCTCATTCGGAAACGTATTCCAGTTTGAACGTCTTCAGCATTCTGTAATGAAATTTTAATCACTTTTAATCTAAGCCAATCACGCATTATTTAGGTATTGATCGCTCAATATTCAAACCGGAAGAAAGGCTAATTACTAAACGTGTCAAACTCCAATTTAGGTAAATGCCAAGTATTCAAAATTCGTTTTCATGCGCAATACTGAGTTGGAATGGAAAATGGAACATGATAGTGATCTATTAGAATTGAACAAAAACAGATCATGTGATTAAGGAGAAGAAGTGACAACTTGCCTTTTTTTCTGATCGTTAAATCACAAACTCTCTCCTGACAATGCCAACAAGTAACGGATTGTGTCTGGTTTATCGACACCTGCTAGCTACCACCAAGATAGCAGGTTAGGAATATTAAACTCATGTATACTGGTTTTGTATTGTCATCGTGGTGATATTTCCTTTTCAACTCTAAATGTTAGTACATAATTGAACATTAGTGCTCAGATATTACATACATACATACAACCAGCATTTATTTGGCGCCTTTCCAAACGAGATCAAAGCGCCATAAAAACATAATAAATTAAATAAACAAAATGCAAAGAATAAAGAAAAACACACAGATTCAATGGGTCGGCAATAAATACGTCTTCAGCAGTTTTTTGAATCCAGAAAACAATTACACAAACGACACGAACACAAATGTATTACATACATGTAGGATAGCGTGTGATTAAAAGTAAATTAATTATTTTATATTTCTTAGAAACAAAAAAAAATCATATCCCAACGAAATGTCGAAAATGTATCTGTAAATACTAGCATTGTTAATCTTCACCATTAATATTTATAATGTTATCTATTGTCTACTATAGAGCAGCATACGGTATTGTTAGAGCAATGCATCACATGCATCATTGCCAACAAGGTCTTAAACCCCTTGATGCAACACCTACGCAGGTGCAAACATTATAATTTATCTAAAATTAATGTTACTAGACTGTCAACGGCCGAGTATTCTTAGCAAAACACTAAACCATGATTCTTAACTAAAAGTGTGGAATTATAGTAAAGAATAAAAGCAACAACACTATTAAGGTAAATTAAGGCGAGTTAGCAGGTGCTATTTCCATCTCAAAAGGGATGCCGTTCCAAGAGCCTCGTCATAGCATAATAAGTAATTAAATCTCTTTGCGGAAAAAGGGATGCTGTAACATCCTCACTCTAATGCTTCACGAGTTTCAAATTTTATTACGTAGCTAGTGGAATTGAATTGAATGCAAGCTAAAATACTCCGGAGAGAGCCTGTAGAGTTAATGACCTAATAATTGTGTTAATATCTGCCGCATTTGTCCACAGGGTACGTCAGGGTTTTGACTTTTAAAGTGCCTTCCCATCCAGACAATACTAAGCAAAAGCAAACTTTTGTCAGCCATTTTTTTTGTTTAAAGAGGATGAAGTTACCTTTTATTTTTTAAATACGGTATTAACTTAAGTACATTTTTACGTATACTTTTATACATGTACCTGTCTAATTATTTGTTTTCAAGCTGATACAGAAACATCCCTTGGTTGATTAAGCCATCGGGAAATGCACCCATCGGGAAGCCATCGGGAAAAAAGCCAGCCGATGGCCAGCGGATGGCAACTAATTTGCATGTGAAATTGCCATCGGATAACCATCGTAAAAAATCCCCAGCATCCAGTAATGAATTTTAATCACTTTAAGATAAATCTATCACGACTTGCTTAAATATCGATTACTGTAGATGCGTAACGGAAGAAAGGCTATGTAACTTTAGGTAATTCTAATTACCTAACGGTGTTAAATTCCAATTAAGATAAAAGCAAATCATTACTTGCAGACTTATTTTATGTGAATTGCTGAGCATGGTGGTGGATTATCGGAATTGAATGACAAGAGTTACGTACTATAAGGAGAAGAAAGTACTAATTTTCTACTATCTTTCTTTTGAAATGTTACAGCCTAAATTATTACCCCAATTATTGTGTTTTGACAAAATCAAGAAAGATTACTCTGGCTTGTTTTATCGACACCTGCAGTTCTAAAATGACAGTTGGTTTACTAACAAGATAGGAACATTTAACGGATGACACCTAAATATATGCTAGAATGAATAACTCTTACAGCTACCATGATCGCGGGTTTCAATTCTGAAAATTGATAGATAACTTACTTTGAATGGTGAATATTTGATGATTAAACTAGTAATGGTTTTTGTTTTTAGATGTAAACTGTACAAAGAAAGTATTGTTCAAAACAGGTAGGTGGCTACATAACATTCAATTCAAACCATGTTGTACTTAGAAGATGATGGCCTCGCTGTTTTGCTTCTTTTTCTAGCGGAGCCTGTATCTTGTTCCCGATAGCATCAAAGGACAAAACACATGCTTATTCTACAAATGTGTTTTTTCTCAGAATTATAAGCATATGTAAAGGAGTGTGCAGGGTGAGTTTTAATATTATACGTGTGGTTTTGTAAGGGATTTTGATTCTACAATCTAAAAAATTTTTGACAATTAAGTCCGTATTTTCTGAGATTTGACTTTTATATTAAACATGAAATATTCTGAAATACATATATCACTATAATAACTAGCATAATTACTCTTGGGCATTGACACCGATTAATTTAATATCAAACTGAAAGGAAAACACAATTTCATTATTAGAGCAATTCCCAAGGTGTATGGTGCCAAGGTATACAATCCTTGATGTACAAAATAATATTTTCAGAAAAAACGAACAACTTTAATAGCAGCTGCAAAAATTATATAAATGTCCTAAGCATAGTATTCAAAGCAAGATTGTTAACTATGATGCTGAACTGAACTGCGAAATTGAAGAAAAGACATAAACTGACATAATCATTATGATAATAGCACCAACCCAGATGAAGTAATCTAGCAGGCGAGTTAGCAGGTGCTAGTCCCCTCTCAAAAAGATGCCGCGCTTTAAGTCTCATTTGAGCAATATAATTCGTCATGTGAGTGCAAGAAAGTCGTATCTACAATAGCTGCCATTTTATAAAAAAAAATTGAACTGTACACTGTATAATCACAGATTCTTAAGAATCTGTGGTATAATGTCCAAACTTAGGTCAGTGGCTCTTGAAATGGTTCTTCAGGTGACGGTCTTCAGGTGACGGTGTCACCTGAAGAACCATTTCAAGAGCGGTTCTTCAGGTGACGCCACTGCCATATATGGTAGAGAAATTTCGATGGATTATTTGCATTCTAGTGACAAGATGTTAACTAAATATAACTTATGGCAGCCATTGCAGATACGACTTTCTTACACACACTTGACGAATTGATCGAATCTCTCGACGAATGTTGTAACATTCTTACTGTATGCTTAATGGGTTTCAAATGTTATCAAGCGGTCTGTGAATTTAAACTGTGACAAACGTGCATTTGAGTATGTGGAAACAATACTCTGTGGAAAGCCTGCAGAGTTAATGACCTAATAATTCTGTTACAGGACCTAAAGGCTCTGTCACACATCACCGTACCGTGGGAATAACGTACTAATAACGTACACTGTTTGGTAATCGATATACATGTATTTCAATGACCAAACCAGTGTACGTTATTAGTTCGTTATTCGTACGTTTCGCGATATGTGACAGAGCCTTTACGATTTGACTTTTAATTCGGTTATAAATGGTTAGTTTTTACATATTATTTTACCTATTAAATACATTTGCATACATCGATAGTTAGTTGAATTCAATCTATTCTTAGGTAGTATTTATCTGTTTAGGGTGCGAACTATAAAACTAGGTATTTGAAACCACAATCATGATTGTGGCTGTACAATATTTAACTTAAACCAAGATGGCCTCACAATTTAGCATTTTCTCAGCTGCACCTGTTTTTTGTTCCCAATAGCTTCAGAAGACAAATCACTTGTTATCTCGTTTTACAATACGTTTTTCTAAGAATATCGGAAAATGTCAAGGATGTCCGGAAAAGGGTTGATTTCTTGTCGACATGTGGTTCTGCAAGGGATTATTGATTCTAGAATAGCAGGAAGACATTAAGCTGTTCATCTTCTCTTTCTTTCTTATTTAAAGCAACAGCAACAGCCTGACTTATATATCTATTAGTAGAAAAGGAATTGTAACATTGAGGAATATTTGTTTGGATAATAGGATAGAGTCAAACAAATCGTTGTGGACAAGGATTAACCATGCCATTCGATAAAACTACTACAGATTAATGAAACATACACATCTAATTTTCAGCTATTGCAATCGTGATCAAGAGGAACTATCCAGTTGAGTAAACAATGATGATATTTACAATCTGAAAGGACATCATAAATACAAAACTAAGAATCTAAATAATTTAGAGTAATGCACAATCATAAATAACACATTAAACACTCTTTCGAGAAGTCTCTTACCAGTATATCACTCTTGTGCATTGGCATTGATTATTTTATCATTCTGCCTGTTGAAGAACATTAAATTAGAGCAATGCCCGAAGTGCATTGTTGCCAAAGTCTATCACACTTGATGTACAGCATATACAATTTCAGAAAAGCGAACACCTAGGCAGCTGCAGACATTATTGTGAGTGTAACTAGACTGTCCCGAGTTGTATGCGCGTCTAGACTCTTGGTTATGATGCCGAAATGATCAGATGAATTGCAGAAAAGAAATAAAAGTATTTAGGTCATTTTGGGCGAATTAGTTGAGTATACAATAATGATATTTTCAAGTATAACACAGAGTAATAGTTTCAGAATAGTGAACAGTTTGGCAAATGCAAACATTATGATTCTTCTGTTACCGAAATGTCCCGAATCTATTTAGTATTCAATGCAGGACCCTGCTCCACGATTCTGAACTGAGGAATTGAATCCGGAATTGTAGCAAAGCATAGGCGGGCTAGCAGGTGTTATTCCTATCTCAAAAGGGTTGCCGCGCCAAAATAATTATTCAGACCTTTAAGCGAGAAGCAAATGTATTTTCCATTGTATGGTTAATAGGTTTCAAATTTTATTTTAACAGCTCGTAAAATTGAATTGTTTCGAGCGTGCGTTTGGGAACATACCTCGGGAACGCCTGTGAAGCTATAATGGTCTAATTGTGTAAACATCTACTTGTATTTGTCGACAAGGTGCATTTTGGTTTTGACTTCTAAAGTGCCTTCAATAAATATCGGCACATAAACTAACTAATTTTTGTTCAATTCTTACATTTCAGAGATTGAAGTTCTCTTTATTTTACTACACAAACGGACTAGCCTAGATTCCACCTAGAATTAAAAACTTATGGAAATACTCTAAATATAGCTAAAAAGTATAGTAAAATCCAAAACAACTGCAAAAGTGCACACACAAATGGTGCAAATTGTATCTCAGATGGATTTACCAGATAAAAGATCAAACAAAGTTCCTAGATATTATTTAATACATATTAAAAGAGAAACAATTTCATCAAACAAAAATTTATTGTCCATCACAGGTGTAGAAACAAGATTTCTTTTTAAGTTTAAACTAGAAACACTGCTTTCACACCACTTTTTTTCGCCGGCGAAAAAAATCAAACCAGGTAAAGAATTGCAATATTCCCCCCAATATTCCTCAAAATCATGGAAAGCTACTTACTATAAACTTGTTCTATCGATTAAAGTAAGAAAATATGTAGGTAAAAAATTAGTGGAAAGAATCTAGGCCAGTCCCTTTAGCATTCAAGTTAAACACTTCAGTGTGTTCAAGCTAATTCGGAAATGTATTCCAGTTTGAACGTCTTCAGCATTCTGTAATGCAATTTTAATCACTTTTAATCTAAGCCAATCACGCATTATTTAGGTATTGATCACTCGATATTCAAACCGGAGGAAAGACTAATTACTAAACGTGTCAAACTTCAATTTAGGTAAATGCCAAGTATTAAAAATTCGTTTTCATGCGCAATACTGAGTTGGAATGGAAAATGGAACATGATAGTGATCTATTAGAATTGAATAAAAACAGATCATGTGATTAAGGAGAAGAAGTGACAACTTGCCTTTTTTTTCTGATCGTTAAATCACAAACTCTCTCCTGACAATGCCGACAACTTGGCGATAAGTAAGCGGATTGTGGCTGGTTTATCGACACCTGCTAGCTACTACCGACGAGAGTGCAGAGAATATGAAAGATGCCACCTTGCCCAAGGAACCAGAGTACAAGATGCTGAGCGGATTCGTATTCACAACCTTCAATTAAGGTCTAGAGACATTGTATGTCTGTTGTTGCAATGTTCATTTTACAATCTTTGTAAATTCATGGATATTTTAACTTGAACTGATCGTGGAGTAAGTTCAATTGAAAACATTGCATCAATTACATCATAGTAAATAGTACTTTGATGATGGTCGTCTATCTAGATGACATGTTTTTGTTTTCATTAGATGAAGTCACACTAAGCGGTAATTAAGTAAGGCTGAAAATCGTATTACTGAGAATTATCTAGCAATTATCAAGTGCAATCGAAATTCACCTGGGAAATACATTGCAAGCAGTTCTGTCTTACACAAAATACAGATTAAGTTTCTTTTAGTCACTTTCAGAACACTTATCTATTGCGGGATATTTTGTATGACTCTTCCTTCATTCAACCAAATGCATTGTATAATTAACAATCACCGCTTTACGAGAGTGAACAATACGCCTTGATTATATTCAAGGTACAGGGTTTTTTCTTCATGTTGGTTAAGTATTTTTTTCAATCTGTGCGTCCAATTACGTTTTTATTTTACATAGTGAGACTTTTTTCAGACAAACTCCAAGCATTCTACCAGGTCTGATTAAATAGTGTGTCCTTAAAACAGCATTTCAAATTGACAGGAATTATGCATGAATATTTGATAATTTGACTACGAAAAATATAGTTCGAAGGAAATTGAAATGATTATTTGCTATGGAATAATATTCTTAAATAAAAACAAAATGATGGAATATTGTCGAAGGTTACCATGTAATTCCTATAAAACACAAATAAAGAGATTGTTTGGTCAACAATGCATCGAAAGCATAATATTATACAGCTATTGTCCTAAAACTTGACTTTGTCTCTTGAATATTCCTTGTGCAACACAAAAGTTTATTATCTCACTAACAATTTCTTTGAACTTGGTACTTGAATAAACTTACGGACATCTTATGCATACTATTAACCTTGGCAAAAATCACCGTAAATTCAGGAAAATGCCTTTTGCCCTGTATAATCTAGCATCTGACATGCTTAACCTGGTACTTGAAGACATGTGCTCACAAAATAGATACTTGAAAACGTTTTTTATTCTTGTATCATCATCTCACGTTTTTGCAGTATTGGGGCAGGTGTCAAGTACGTATTCTCGTTGCCTTATTCAAACACTACAACTGCTTTACGTGACCATTAACAGCACGTTTGCAATATATGGTGTTCCACAAGTTCGTGAGGTAGAATGATACAAGCTGTGTCGTTTTTATTATTATGTTTTTCAACTTAATTGATTAATATTTAGATTTCAAGTTAACATCCCTTTCGTTTTTATTTTAGTGAACCTTACCTGTTAGATGTTTCTAAAGGTTAGAATTAAGAATTAAAATTTCTTAAAAATAACCATTATGATTTCTTCCCAAGCAGCCAAATTCTCTTCATGCTTTTGTGAGGAGTAATCTTTA
>JXSR01S030668.1:4770-17156 GCA_000969725.1 Ophiothrix spiculata | reverse complement strand
AGTGGGTCGTCACCGCCCGAAGTTGCCCGAAGTCAAGGACAACAAGATTTAATGCTAATACCATTTAAATTTATTCAAACTATGCCATGCTTCTTCCTGACAGGAATTTTTAAACATGCATAAGACACCTCTTGATATAATGTAGTGCGTTTAAAATGAGCGTCGTTATAGGAAAAACTTAAAGAAACTTAAACTATATATTTTTAAAGTGTCTTTACAGCATTTAACTCTACTAATGTTATAACATTCCATTCAACCAAGGCATTTATCATACATCCCACCTTCTGAAGAAGAAAAATGGGACACATAGAGAAAGATGAAATTGTTGAGTACCTCAAGGAGTAGAAAAAATAGATAAAACAAAATTTGACAGGATGTATCTTTTTATGTTGCCATTTAAATGGAGTAAAGCTTTATGTAATTCTATCAGATATGATACAGCAAATAATCATGAAGCACAAACAATCTCTATGTGGAATATGTGGAATATGTGCATTCATTTTAAGGAAATGCATGCACCGTATTTTAGCGCAAAGATATTTTCAAAATCTTAAAGAATTTGCATTCTATCAGAGAATATATTCTTTAAATCACGCATTTCAAGCTATATATGTAATGAAACGTAAATTGCAAGCGCACATTTACCCAATCTCACTATAAAAACATTCGTCGGGAAAATAAGATTTTAAACATAAACTAGCAATCAAGAGATCTGGCACATGATGTTATTATCATTGATTACTGTGATCTGCAAACCAAATATTGTTCGTGTATTTTTTGAAACACAGCAACTTGAACTATCAGACATTTATATAACTAACGCAGAAATGAACAAACAAGCTGGTTGATAAATTTTACATTCTTCCATATTGCAAGGAAAAGTATTAAATCAGCGTAGTTTTAAACCTAATATTCAATCACTATAATAAGCCATATTGAGATTTGCTCGTGAAATTCTTGTGGTCTGAGGAGTAAAGGATGCAAGCCTCATATCCGGTATAATCGTTCAGCGCATCTGCAAAAGCTTAAGTAGAATGTATAATTGATTTTTAGCAATATACTCTGATTACTAATTGCCATTTTATTCAGATAATGATTACCGTGTGATAAGTAATAAAGAAAAGATTTAAAAAAAACCTATCATTAAAATGTTTTTTATTAAGGTATTTATTTAGACAGTCTTGAAAATATAGTACTTGCGAGTGGCTTATCTTTGAGAAATAAACTGATTTATATTTAATGCAAACATACACTGTCTGGGATCAAACGGTTTGGATAACATCCCTTTTGAAAAAGCAGGAAACGTATGTTAGATCAGAATTTTGCACTTCATGAAAATGAAGCAAAACTACATGAAGTATTATTTGAATGACGAGCGTGATTGATAAAAGCATTGGATTATAGGACACCCACAGAATGGCAATGCTATAGTAGAAATGTTGTCATAATTTTTCAAAACAACTTATTCCCTAATTGCTAAACCCGAACTCAAGATTGCTTTTATCTGTAAACCGTGTAGAATCCTCAAAAAAAAAATGGTTTTACTCTAAATCCAATATTTCTTTATATTTTAAAAAGAATAAAAGAATACAGAGCTAAAATAGCATACAATATTTTTGTGCACAGACGTTTTTGACGCAACTTACCATTTTGTACTCATTCCAAAATACTCATTAAAATGTCTGTCGAATCCTTGATTTTTTTAAATATATGAACGCGTTTAAACCCTAACATGTTTGCTTTTGGATATGGACCGCCGTCACAAGGCATGATAAAACAAAATCAGACTATGTTTTTGACTGATATCAAGCCTAATAATGGGTTTACTCAATTTCTGGTGTGTTTATTAAATACATCTATCTCAAATAAAACTTGACAGAAAATTCAAATATGATGTCAAGTTGTATGAACGCATGCTTATACTAACTCAACAAATTCGAATTTAATACATTTATGTCAGTTTACGACAAACTGTAATTGCATTTGTATAATGTGTACGTGACAGAGGTGCATATCAAGTAGCTTTGCCCTTTTCTCTGGTGCTGGTAGCTAAATAACAATTTATTCTGACGTAAAACAACTTACAACTGCGCAATTTGTTAAATCGAGTGGGTCGTCACCGCCCGAAGTTGCCCGAAGTCAAGGACAACAAGATTTAATGCTAATACCATTTAAATTTATTCAAACTATGCCATGCTTCTTCCTGACAGGAATTTTTAAACATGCATAAGACACCTCTTGATATAATGTAGTGCGTTTAAAATGAGCGTCGTTATAGGAAAAACTTAAAGAAACTTAAACTATATATTTTTAAAGTGTCTTTACAGCATTTAACTCTACTAATGTTATAACATTCCATTCAACCAAGGCATTTATCATACATCCCACCTTCTGAAGAAGAAAAATGGGACACATAGAGAAAGATGAAATTGTTGAGTACCTCAAGGAGTAGAAAAAATAGATAAAACAAAATTTGACAGGATGTATCTTTTTATGTTGCCATTTAAATGGAGTAAAGCTTTATGTAATTCTATCAGATATGATACAGCAAATAATCATGAAGCACAAACAATCTCTATGTGGAATATGTGGAATATGTGCATTCATTTTAAGGAAATGCATGCACCGTATTTTAGCGCAAAGATATTTTCAAAATCTTAAAGAATTTGCATTCTATCAGAGAATATATTCTTTAAATCACGCATTTCAAGCTATATATGTAATGAAACGTAAATTGCAAGCGCACATTTACCCAATCTCACTATAAAAACATTCGTCGGGAAAATAAGATTTTAAACATAAACTAGCAATCAAGAGATCTGGCACATGATGTTATTATCATTGATTACTGTGATCTGCAAACCAAATATTGTTCGTGTATTTTTTGAAACACAGCAACTTGAACTATCAGACATTTATATAACTAACGCAGAAATGAACAAACAAGCTGGTTGATAAATTTTACATTCTTCCATATTGCAAGGAAAAGTATTAAATCAGCGTAGTTTTAAACCTAATATTCAATCACTATAATAAGCCATATTGAGATTTGCTCGTGAAATTCTTGTGGTCTGAGGAGTAAAGGATGCAAGCCTCATATCCGGTATAATCGTTCAGCGCATCTGCAAAAGCTTAAGTAGAATGTATAATTGATTTTTAGCAATATACTCTGATTACTAATTGCCATTTTATTCAGATAATGATTACCGTGTGATAAGTAATAAAGAAAAGATTTAAAAAAAACCTATCATTAAAATGTTTTTTATTAAGGTATTTATTTAGACAGTCTTGAAAATATAGTACTTGCGAGTGGCTTATCTTTGAGAAATAAACTGATTTATATTTGTTGATCTAGCAGATCAACAAAAATAAATGATAGAGGCGAGTATTATTAATTCTAACTAAGTATCTAGGAGCAAATGTTTTGCAATTACGCCCCTTTGAGCAAGATATTTTTATGAGCTGAGACCACGTTCAATAAAGGGTATGCACGTGACGTCACCTGGTACTCACAACACCATTTTCATGGGCTGGCAAACAAAAAGTCCCGTCATATTATAATCTTTAAGCAGTATCACGATACCAGATCACGACTAATGATCACAAGAATATAAATTACATTTACTTAGTTTAATTTTCAAGTCATGATTTGAAGTCAATCACAAGTTATAGCCGATTTTGATGTCTTGTTTACTTCACAAAGTACTCTGCGCCCCACCAAAGTCACCAAGATGGCGGCGAAAACGGTCTGCGTATCGCGTCGTGCAAACCCTCTATTGTCTCACAGACAGACTCGCATTTTCTTACATACCTTTATTCAATCCTATCATTTCAAGTCATTTCCATCCCAAGTCAAGTCAAGCCAAGTCAAGTGATACTTTATTAGTCCTTAACCGGAAAATGCATAACATGAGATCATATGAAATAAATAGCATAATATACATGTACAACAAACACAACATATATAAAGAGCAAATCACAATTCATAGACAATGCCTCTCCTTTGATTCCGAGAATTTTGGATTCTTATAGCCCGAGGAACAAAGGTATCGGTTAGTCACAGCAGAAGGTAGACGCATACTCCCAGATCTAGCAATCAGATGACTTGACAGGCGATCATGAAGAGGATACGTAGGATCGTCCATAACATCAATCAATTTCTTAGTCAGCATATCACTGTAGGCATCTTCAAAGCTCTGAATATATAGCATTGCAAAAATGAATTGATGGTTCCATTGGTCGTTTAAACCCCCTAGTCAGACATTGTCTGAGTTATAAAAAGTTCTATCAGGCAAAAGGGCAAACTGATTACATCGTTACATTCAAGTAGTCCATATGTGAAGCTCCTATTTTTAATGTCAAAATTCTCTCTCAATACAAATATCAATCAGAAAAGTGTATTTTTCTATTTTGCAATCAGAGCGTTTAACCTTGTAGAAACACACTGTAAAATAGTGCAAAAAAATCCGACAAGTTCATCAACCGAATAAACCATTACCTTAGACGCAATGTCAAAAGAAACAACCAATATAACTATCTTTAACAAAAGATGCTTATTTCAATACCCATCCTTTTATGAACCTTGTAGCCATGCTTTTTTTATATACCGGTATTCACCGCTCGTCTTTTAACTTTACAACCTTGTTTACATTCTTATTCATTAAAACGCCTAATTTTGCCTCCAGTATTCTACAACGGTATGTATATTGCTGTTTTCAACATATCTAAAATTGGCCCCGATGGCATTTAAGAAAGTTATGTATATTTCGTTTATTACCTATGCAGAACATTTCCCGACATTATTGTGACATGCCTACGCCGTCTCTTCACAAATATCCGATGTTTCTCTTCACTAAAGCATTTGAATTAAAATGAATTTCCCATCTTATTAGTTGTCGTTGAATCTATGATGTGTGCCTCATGAAATCATGCTTATTTAACCCGAGCCTGATATGATGAACACAATAAGATACATTTTGATGAGTTGTTTTAATTAATTTCCATCATTTGTATGTATCGTAAATTAAAGCAATACTATAAAGTGTTAAAAATGAAGCGCCCCCTGTCACCCATGACTTTAGATTTTTTGGGCTTATTTGGTTTGTTTTTGGTAGATATGAATACCCTCCAAACGATTTAACTCAAAGATGCTTAGTTTTTCTGTTATGCCTTCGGGATCCACAAATTAATTCGATATGTATTAGTATAGGAAAGCATGCATGTGCTTTTTATCCATTTTTTGCTGGCAAAACAATTTTTCTCAAAATACATTTGAAAACGCTTTCAGATAGTCATATTCCTCCATTTTATGTTGTTTTTACTGTAAACCATTTTTGATCAAAATCTTATAGTATTGCTTTAATGAACAATGTATGTGTAAAAACCAGATAAACATTACAAACTGTGCATAGTTGATGTGTCGTTATAGGTATAGTGTCAGACATCTCGACATTGCTGCTGGGGATGATACCTAAATGATGTTCCGTTAACCTTGCCTTGAGGGAGGAGGCTGGCTTCTTGGAAAATTGTCTTAGCTATATATAATTAAGCACGGATCGAAGGACGACGGTTGTATTGTATTTTAACGTTTTTAAGATAACAACTAACGTATTTTTTCATCTTTAAAATATTTTTAAAGACACTCCCAATTCAAGGTTTCAAATAATGCACATATCAAATGTCCATTTATGTGATTTTTTTTCCTGATCTTTAGTCTTCAATGGATTACTTTACAAAGAAGTTACGCATCTCCGAAATGTACGTAATTTTACGTAGCTTATAATTTGAGCTCACCGTAAAAATAAAAGTATAATTTAAGGGTGCAATTCAACGGTATTTTCTATATATATATTGTAGAAATCAGTGGTGTTGAGATTTAAATAAGCATGATAAACAAGAACAGTATAACGTGTAGCACCCATATAGTTTAGGGTGAAGCATCTATTGTTTTTAAAATAATGGGTTTTTTTTATTTTAATACAGAAACATACGCTCTGAAATACAAAGACTTATATGCAAAAAAACAATACAAAGTACACAAGCGTTAACAAATGTTCACAATTCAATGTAAAATTGTCGTCTTTAATATTTACACATATTTTATCCAAAATGGTTCTCTTTTCTAAGTTATCGACAAATTGAACATTTTCATCAGGATTCTCATTGCACGTATGCAGCAAGTGTTAAACTCAAGTTATATGACCTCAAAAATACCACATCGAAATGCACCTTTTGTATCTTCGCAACCTTTAAGGTCAGATTATACTTTTTTTAGCTACCAAACATTTGGTGCATCAAGTCTTTGTCATCATATAATCTGATATATAGTTACAATGTATTTTCTATTAGTAACGGATGCTTGGTGATGAAAAATCAATACTCCACCAAATTTTCTTTGCTTGGTGATTTTCAACACCAATCATCCTTTATTGATTAGAAGATGCATTGGAATTAATGTAATAACAAAGACTTGTTGCACCAAATGTTTGATAGCTCAAAATAGTATGTTTTTACCTTAAGAATGTTCGAAGATACAAGATAATTAAACTGGTAAATTATGAAGAAAATTGATGGTCAATTTAAAAAAGGACACAATGATGTACTTTTCTACTACTACTACTACTACTAGTATTATTGCCTGAATTGTTTTGCTTGTTTTTAGCTTTATATATAAAGTGACAAATCATCATTTGATCGATAATTGCTTACAATCACTTAAGTCGCTATCAGATCATGTCATTCCTGAAGAGATCACATTAGACCAAATAAGAATCGCACATTTTCCCTAAATTGTGTATGTAGACTATTTATATGCTTCACGAAAGCGTAGGAATCTCCTGAGGCCTGGTGCATCAGGCAGCGACACTTATGTTCACGATTAATGCTGATAGCATTGTGTTTCTACATCTTTGCAAAGTGTGATATATAAAGCGGCATTTGTGCAATTCAGGTTAAAACATCCTACGATATTTTAAAGGAAAATTTGGATAATAAATTTCAATAATGCAATCCATATTTATTGCTACAATTATAATTTATCCTCCTGAAACACCTAAAAAGGCACAATTCATCTACTTGGATTTTGTGTCTTTAACATGTCTTAAAAACTTCAAAAATATTAAACATTTCATTTCATAGAATTTGTAAAACAAACAGTATATTAGTAACACAGATCAAGATGACACAAATTCGGTGGTGGCGAGGAACGATATCTGATGTTACTTTTTACTTTCGTTGTGTAATGGGCACTGGTAATGTGCGGCATCATTACAAGGGTTTCTTTTAGGCAGCTTGATAATTTACATGAGAAGGGTCGATTCACCCCTTAAATGACAGATTTAAGAATTGACCATGTTTAATGACATTTTGTCAAAAGTTTTTTTATTTAATGATAGTCTAAATTGAATATAATCTAATCAAACTTGATCATTTTAAATGCATATTGACAATCAATAATATTTCATGAAAGCATTTCTCAGGATGTTGACACACAATTAGAGCTATTCATCCCTTTAAACAAGACTTTAATTCTTGCAAAAATCAAATTTAACAAAAAGTTATTCAATTGCCTTTAATACTTACTTTTTCAAAAGAAAATACAATTAACCTAAGTGAAAAAATGCAATTACATGTATTAATTCAAAATAGTAAATCAATCAAAACAGAATCACGATAAAACATTACAGGGTGTCCCAGAATAAACATTACAATCTTTGCGTGCAATTTTAAGGGGTTTAAAGGAAAGTCAGAAAGATTGCATTTTATAGCCCATGAGTTGAACTTTTAGATACCGTTTGTTTCATTTCAATCAGTAGTATACAACAAAAGTTATGTTGTATCAAACTTTTGGGTGGATTTTTATCTGGTCCAATTTCATGATTATTGGCCATAAAGTAAGGGTGTTTCTGAATGGAATAAAAATGAGTCACCTTGGAAAACTTATCATATCTGTCTTATTTTTACATCAAATTTGTTCATTTTTTTCAGCATAGATAAAAGAAAGCATGTGCGTAGTAAATAAGCAAACATTGTTACGGTTGAATGAACAGATCAATGACAATACTCAATAGAGCTTCATTCAAGGGGAACTTACAAACTCGTGAAATTGGACCAGCAAATTTTACATTCAAGTATTTGACAAAGCATAACTTTTGTTGTACATTACAGATTGAAATGAAACAAACAGTATCTGAAAGTTCAGTTCATGGGCTATAAAATGCATTTAACCTTTAAATACTTTTGAACTATCCGTTAAACACGCAAAGATTGTAAGGTTTATTCTGGGACACACTGTATGACTTTAGGTCGCCTAACTTAAATAGGTGCATTGCAAAAGAATGCAGAGTCGCAGGCCAACACAAACCAGTTTCAACTAAATTTATATCAAGCAGAATTCTCGTCGATTCATCTTCAATCATCTTAGCGTTCTACCAGTGCAGTGCTAACAATGACGGAATGTGCAGATTATATTACATTATGTGATATGGGATTACATCAAGTGCTCTTCAGTGGAAGCTTATAGCAATCTCAGATCTTATCCTTTATAACTACATATTCCATGTATGGAGGGACTAAGCCGACAACCATCAAGCACCATCAACGAGACGTATGGATTTCATGAATAACTCGACCTCTGGGACGCTACTTGGCGTTTGGCGTTAAGACAATGTCAAGCTTCAAGCAAATAGTTTTTGTGGAATTAGATACAATTTTATCACTTTGTTTTGTGAACGTGATAGGGCACCAACTTAAGTGCAATTGACAAAGAATGAACGAAGGAAAGTAAACTCTGATTTTTCATGCAGCGTGGGTTTTTTTTTTCAGATTCAAGCAAAATATGCGTTATTTAAAAAAGAATAGCTTCCAAGCATCAGACAGAATCAAGAACAAAACCAAACAACATCTTTTTTTTTTTTAAATATGTGTAAGCATTGTATAGGAAACCATCTATGACATTTCTCTCTAAATGTTGATAAAATAAATTGCTACGATTAAATAGAGGTACATCGATCATATATTAGATAGAGCTTTTATCATGTTTAAACAATCAAATCGACGTCATTTATTACTGAGCTAGCTGTAAAGTTTCGTGGCAGGATTATCATTTTCGGTTATTGACACGATAAAAAGAAGACCTCGAAGGTAAGTGTTTTATCATTGTAACTGATTGTGATCTAAATCTGAAGCAATTAAGGACACCTTAAAAGATTATACGCAATTTATCATCTTATTCAGTCGGTTGGAAGAGCTACAAGATATCGCTATTCATGGCCAATCTATCTTTAATCAAAGATACAGGAAATGGAGTGTCAGGCAGGTGTTACGTTTGACGTTTAACCATAACTTAAATTACATGTGTATAGTATAATTTTCATCTACAGTTCTAAAATGAGTCACTTACAAAACGACAGCTAATTTGACTCCGAGTGCAAGTGATGTTACATTATCAGCATACATTCTTTTATGTTAAGATTAAAATGAAAAGAAAAGTATTATTGCAGTTTGTATTATAGATTTTTTTTCTCAGTTTAATGTTTTAGATTTATTTCACATATAGTAATTTAGCTTGTGGATTAATTCTCTTTGTTGTATTTATTTTCTTAATCATAAAACATTAATATATTATTTTTGGTTTCATAGTTATGTTTCATAATTTCAGTACTCAATTATCGACGAAAATAGACATCGTCAACTTCAAAAATATGGATTTTGCTTTTTTTCGCTCTTCTCTCAACATGCTTTTACATGTGCTTCTGTAAAAACAAAGCGACTGACGGCTGCTCATTTTACATACTATTCACGAATGACTTGTGTTATGCGAAACCAAACGGACATGGAATACTATCATAAGTCTCTACTTAAATATTGTCATGATCTTATAGAATGACCGAGTAGTCACTGGGTATCCTTTTCAAGCTCTCCCTTACAAATAAAAAATACAGTAGAAATATTTACTAAACGTTTAATTTCACATCCACTCAATCCCATGATACTAGAAGGTTGTATGTACATGATGTTTGATATAGTAGATACAGCCTTTAGGTATGAAAGAACATCGATCATCTGCTCATTTCTGCAGACACCTGCGAAGGTACGACACTATAAGGGGCGCACCATTAGATTTCCAGGGGGGAGCAGGAAGTTTTTCTTGAACATGGAATAGGCAGAAAAACAATAATTTCCAGAGGAAAAAATTTGCCCCCGAATGGGGCTCGAAAAAAAATTGTAAGCATGCTTACTAACTCAACAAATTCGAATTTAATACATTTATGTCAATTTACGACATACTGTAATTGCATTTGTATAATGTGTACGTGACAGAGGTGCATATCAAGTAGCTTTGCCCTTTTCTCTGGTGCTGGTAGCTAGATAACAATTTATTCTGACGTAAAACAACTTACAACTGCGCAATTTGTTAAATCGAGTGGGTCGTCACCGCCCGAAGTTGCCCGAAGTCAAGGACAACAAGATTTAATGCTAATACCATTTAAATTTATTCAAACTATGCCATGCTTCTTCCTGACAGGAATTTTTAAACATGCATAAGACACCTCTTGATATAATGTAGTGCGTTTAAAATGAGCGTCGTTATAGGAAAAACTTAAAGAAACTTAAACTATATATTTTTAAAGTGTCTTTACAGCATTTAACTCTACTAATGTTATAACATTCCATTCAACCAAGGCATTTATCATACATCCCACCTTCTGAAGAAAAAAATGGGACACATAGAGAAAGATGAAATTGTTGAGTACCTTAAAAGGAGTAGAAACAATAGATAAAACAAAATTCGACAGGATGAATCTTTTTATGTTGCCATTTAAATGGAGTAAAGCTTTATGTAATTCTATCAGATATGATACAGCAAATAATCATGAAGCACAAACAATCTCTATGTGGAAATATGTGCATTACATTTTAAGGAAATGCATGCACCGTATTTTAGCGCAAAGATATTTTTCACAATCTTAAAGAATTTGCATTCTATCAGAGCATATATTCTTTAAATCACGCATTTCAAGCTACATACATACCGTATGTAATGAAACGTAAATTGCAAGCGCACATTTACCCAATCTCACTATAAAAACATTCGTCGGAAAATCAGATTTTAAATATAAACTAGCAATCAAGAGATGATCTTATTACCAATGATTACTGTGATATGCAAACCAAACATTGTTCGTGTATTTTTTGAAACACAGCAACTTGAACTATCAGACATTGATATAACTAACGGCGCAGAAATGAACAAACAAGCTGGTTGTTAAATTTTACATGCTTCCATATTGCAAGTAAAAGTATTAAAAATCAACGTAGTTTTAAATCTTATTCAATCTCTATAATAAGCCATATTGAGATATACTCGTGAAATTCTTGTGGTCTGAGGAGTACAGGATGCAAACCTCATATCCGGTATAATCGTTCAGCGCATCTGCAAAAGCTTAAGTAAAATGTATAATTGATTTTCAGCAATATACTCTGATTACTAATTGCCAGTTTTATTCAGATAATGATTACCGTGTGAAAAAAAAATTATCATTAAAATGTTTTTTATTAAGGTATTTATTTAGACAGTTTTGAAAATATAGTATTTGCGAGTGGCTTATCTTTGAGAAATAAACTGATTTATATTTGTTGATCTAGCAGATCAACAAAAATAAATGATAGAGGCGAGTATTATTAATTCTAAGTACCTAGTAGCAAATGTTTTGCAATTACGCCCCTTTGAGCAAGATATTTTTATGAGCTGACACCACGTTCAATTGTCTCACAGACAGACTCGCATTTTCTTACAAACCTTTATTCAATCTTTTCATTTCAAGTCATTTCCATCCCGGGAATATATAGCATTGAGTTATAAAAAGTTCTATCAGGCAAAAGGGCAAACTGGTTACATTGTTACATTCAAGTAGTCCATATGTGAAGCTCCTATTGTTAATTAATGTCAAATTCTCTCTCAATACAAATATCAATCAGAAAAGTGTATTTTTCTATTTCATTCGGTCGGATCTTATGTGATTTTGCTATCAGAGCGTTTAACCTTGTAGAAACACACTGTAAAATAGTGCAAAAAACCGACAAGTTCATCAACCGAATAAACAATTACCCTAGGTGCAATGTCAAAAGACACAGCCAATATAACTATCTTTAACAAAAGATGCTAATTTCAATACCCATCCTTTTATGAACCTTGCAGCCATGCTTTACCGGTATTCACCGCTCGTCTTTTAACTTTACAACCTTGTTTACATTCTTATTCATTAAAAACGCCTAATTTTGCCTCCAGTATTCTACAATGGTATGTATATTGCTGTTTTCCACATATCTAAAATTGGCCCCGATGGCATTCAAGAAAGTTATGTATATTTCGTTTATTACCTATG